>CM023099.1:32314289-32613003 GCA_013103745.1 Gardenia jasminoides
CTCGCTTCGTTCAGTTACATTGTGCTCATGAAATGTCAAATAAGTAGGAGAAAGTGGGTGAAAACCAAGACCCACCGATTTCAAAAAAATGGTTACAATTTTGTACACCTATAAATACCGATGAGTGTTTCAGCAGACAAGGATCATGATCATCAACATATCAAACAACAACAAGATTAGGCTCAAAGTAACAAATAGGAACAACGTCTAGAATTTAGTCTTTTTTATTTCGCAATCAGCTCGTTCATGTTCTTTACTTCATACCAAAGTTCAGCCTTTTCATTTTGTAATCGACTTACCGTGTTATTTATTTCCTTTCAGCATTTAGTCGAGTTCTTTTTTAGTGCGTGGCGTTTTTAGCATCTTTTCAGCCTTATTCACTTTCAAGCGCCATGCGTCAATACGGAGTTTAAGTCACTTGATTACCACTCAAGATGGGCGAGCAACAATACGTCTAGTCAGGGACAATGTGTAAAGACGGGACATACGCTTGATGCATTAATTAAGTTTCCCTACAGTTTTGGGTAAAGCTGGCATGGCCAGGTCATGATATTTAGTGTTAGTGAGTTTAAAGTGGCACCGAATGGGTGACATTTAGGGTTTTCACTGATCACAAGGCTAAGTACTTGTTCTCAAAGGAGGAACTAGAATTTGAGACAGAGAGGTGATGGGTGGAATTTCTTGAGATTATATTTGGCACCATAAATTATCACCACGAAAGAATGTCCGGTGGAATGCACTAAGTCGAAGGTTCAAGGGTGGCGAGCTTGATGGTTAAGGAGTGGGAAATGTTATTTATAGAAGGGTTGCTTGAGGTGGAATCCTTATTTGCAGGAAAAATGAGAGGAGTCATGGCCCCGGAATATAGTGGTAAATCTTATAGTAGAGCATTATCAAAAGAACCTGGAGAGATCCCTCTTGTGTAGAAATGGGTTGAAAGGTGAATAAGGAGAAACTTCTGGACTTTAGAAAACTAGGTTTGAGGAGTCTTGAAATTTCAAGATGGTGTAATAGTTGTTCCACCGAGAATGAAGGATTGAGAAAGAAATTTGGAAGAAGCAAAAGCGAACTAAGTACACAATTGGCAGAATAAGATGTATCAAAGACTTGAAAGGAATGTATTGGTGGGATAGGTTGAAAAGAGATATAGCAAGGTTAAGCTCGAGCTTGTCTGGGTGTGTCAACAAGTTAGGTTGAGCACAGAGGAAACCGGGACACTGCAACCTTTAGAGATACAGATAAAATGGGATCACATTACTATGGATTTTATGCTTGGGTTGCCTAGGTCCAAAAGGAGATGATGGAGTTTGGGTGATAGTGGATGGAAGCACACTAAGACTGCTTATTTTCTAGGTGGAAGAGCAAATGTCCTTTAAGAGAAAGTACTTCGGTTGTACTTGGATGATTGGCAGAGATTACATGGTGTATCTGTGAGATTTGTCTCGATAGAGATCAAGATTTGTCTCTCACGGTTTTGGCAAAAGCCTCACAAGAAAATTTGGGAACTAAAATCAATTTGCATTTTAAACATCATCCCTCAAGCGGATGGACAAGGAGAATGCGAGAGGGACAATTGGGACTTTGGAAGATATGTTGAGTCATATATATTGGATTTTGGAGGTTGGAGTCTGACAGCGTGGCTTTGGTTGGTGCCTATGATAGTTATCATGCTTGATTCGGATGGCCTTGCCGAGCACTTTATGGGAAGATGTAGGTCACCCGATTCACTGGGATGAAGTGGGGAAAGAAAATTCTGGATCAACTACTATTCCTTGGGTTGAGAGGACTTTGAAAAGTAAAGTTAGTTCATTGAGATTTCAAAGCGTTCAAGTCGACAAAAAGAGCTATCTTCGATGAAGAAAGGTTGGAGTTTGAAGTGGGAGATAAAGTATTTCTCAGAGTTAAACCCTTAAAAGGAGGGGTAGTATCAAAGAAAAGGAAGAAGTTAGAGGTATGTAGGTCCATTTGAAATTCTCTTACTTGAGTTGTAAAGTGGCACAGGTTGGATTTACCTTATCAGCGAAAAATTCTAGCGTTTTCATGTGTCCATGCTCCAGAGAGTATCATCAAACCCAGAGTCATGTGTACCGTGGGGGGGAGGTGAAGTGGAGCCAGTGCTTTTTACTACGAAAGAGTGCCACAATGAAAATCCTAAAACAAGAGGTTGAAAAGATTTGAGGAACAAGAAAGACCCTTTGGTTAAAGTTTATGGAGAAATCAATACTGTGAGAGAGAGCGGCATTGGAATTAGAGGAAGAGATGAAGAAGAAATCATCGGAGCTGTTTACCTAGAAATGTAAAGAAATTTTGAGGACAAAATTCTTTTAAGGGGAAGGATGTGGGAGACCTCAAAATTCAAGAATTATTTTAAAATGCATATTATTTATATTGTGTTTATTTATTGAAAGTATAGAGTGAATATGTTTAAAGTGAATATTTTCAATTTAGAGAATTTTAAGCGAATTATTTGCGGTGTGTGGTTTTGGTAATTAAGTATTTAATTTTGTACGGGCGTGATTAGTGACTTTAAATTGTCAAGCATATGTGATATTGTGGAAATATTGATTAAGATTGGACAGTGTTGGAATGAGTAAAATAGTGTAAGGTAGTTCAGCGTGCGGTATGACATAAGGGTGTAAAAGCACTTCCACTTAATTTAAGGAAAAGGCTTCTTTTGTCTCTTTTGCATGACTTTCTTGCATCTTTGAGCTTCACTTTTCAGCTACAAATTGGGGAGTTGGGGGGGAGGAGAGGGGAGAGAGAACAGAGGAGAGAGAGTAGTGAGAGATTTTGCTTGATTTCTTCAATTTCATCTTCAATCTGGAAGCTTTGATCTGCCCCATTGAGACCATCATCTTCTCCATCTTGGCAGCTGTGAGAGAGGGGAGAGAGAGAGGTGTTGGTCCTGATTCTTGAGGAAGAGAGAGAGGGAAGAACTTGTGGCTTGATCTTCAATTTCTTCTTCATCTGTTGAAGTTTAGGGATTTTGGTGAAAGAATTTTGGGTGTGGTATTTCCTCCCTTAGCAGTATAATGAAGGGGAGAGAAAGAGGAGGAAAATCAAAATTGGAGGAAAGAAAAGGAGAAAAGCTTGTGGGTGTGTCTTGATCTTGTTCTTGAAGCCTGTGGAAAAATCACCAACAGTTAGAGGATGCGTGGGTAAAGTTGAAACTTTGGGTTGCTAAGCTGGGGCATTCTTGGGAAGGAACTCACAAGATCTGTGATCTTATTTGGATCTTGATAGATCCGGAGGTATAAGTTTCAAAACTACTAGATATAGCTTTATTAGTGTTAAATATCATAGATCCATGGTTTTACTTTGGTAGAAATGGTTATATTTGAAATGAGGAGTTTGGACTCTGAAATCGATAGTAGCGGACTTGAGGGTAGCCTCTAGGTAGCGGACTTGAGGACTGATTAGGATTTGAATGATGTTTGTGAAATTTGTCATGATATATGGTTAGAAGTAGGGTTTTGTATTATTGATTTTGATGGAAAATGTATGACGACGAACCTATGCTTGGTAATTTCCATGTTTGATTTGAAATTTTGTGATTTTTTAGGTGATGAGTTTTATCTACAGAAAATATATTTTATATTCATTTATGAGTGTATAGAATTAAAAGATGAAAAGTGAAGTTTCTCTTGATTTTTGAATGAAAGAGGTCATTTAAATGAATTTGAGGTTTCTGATGTGTGACCAAATCTTATGAATTTGAAAATAAAGATATGGTTTGAGGTGTTCTAAAGTATGTTAAAGTATTGACAAAGAGAGTAAGGTTGAGTTTTGTGATAAAAGTGATTTTGAGGTGATAAACCTCTTAAGTGTCATATTAAAGAAAATGTGAAAGTAGTGCTTAGTGGAGTACATGGGGTGGCGATGTCATCTTTGAAAGGATAGTGATCTTCAAAGAGTCATTTGAAGCGTTGTCATGTGAAATGAATGATTTTCCTTGAGGGAATTTTTTGGGAAAAATGTTGATTAGAAAACTATGAAGTTGAAAGTAAAATGTTTTAGTTAATAAGTGGGGAGTGGAATCTCAACTACTTGTTTTTAAATTGTTTTAGGAGTGTGTGCAGGGAGCGAGGTTTGATCACTTACGTGGAAGCTGAACCTACTATTGGAGTGAGGTTTCCATACCATTTACGTGACTGAAAATAGAGTAGATGAGCTATGTATTGGTTATGTGATTTGATGTGAAAACCTGGTTTAGCAAACTCTTAAATGAGGGTAGTGTGTACTTTATACTTACCTATGTTTGAGTGAAAAAATGGAAAATACTTTAATGAGAATTGAGAATATGTGATGGATGTGATTTGCATATTGTATGCATGTATAAGGTCAAAATTTCTTGAAACCTATCGGTGAGCTCCGACTCAGTGAGGGAATTTCAGCCTGGGTCCAGAGAGAGCCATGAGGTAGTGCCAAGTAATGCAAACCCCGGTGATATAGACGGTGTGCTTTATGCCACTTTACTGGTTTAGAGACACAATCTAAAGAGCAACCAAACCATGTGATGGCGATGGCATGTGTGACCTCTGTTTTATGCTAAAACAAAACAAACCATGTGATGTGATGTATACATATACCTTCATCAAAGATGAGCAAAAATCAAAATATATGATGATGTGAATGGTTCCGTTGAAGATAAAATAGATCTATGGGTATGCCTGTGAAGAGATTTGTGGATCCTTCTTGAGATGTGATGAAATACAGGCTTCTATCCCAAGAGGCTTCTGTATCTCCCTCTGTAGTAATACTTTCTTTAAATGTTTATGTTTACGTTTAAGTGAAGTAGAAATTTACATATGTGTTATGTGCTCTGCATGTTTTCGCGAACTCGGGCTTTTACCTCACCCTTTCTATTTGTTTTCCTTGCATGGAAATGTAGGTACACAGTGAGAAACTAACCCATAAAATTAGGGTTTATATTTTGAATGTTTTGAGAACTTTGGATTATAGTTTGTGTAAGCTTTTGTAATGTAAAACTTAGATGTATGGATGGAGGATTTATGTACTCAAAGTTGAAGAGTGAAGTCATGGATTTGTAAGTTATTCCAAGACTTTGTATTGTATTGAGTTTAGTTTGATAAGTTATAAGTTATGGTGAGTGAGTCTGGCGAGAGTTAGGCGGTGACACTTGATATTCAGGGTTACTTCTAGAGGAATTGGGTTATCCGCGGTTAAAGGGTTAAAAGTGAAGTGTATATATATCATATATATATATTTAAATCCGATATAGTTAGAGGATTTAAAGTACTTGTTGTATTAATACGTGTGGATTATAGTACTACATTAGATTCAAAGATTGCAGATTGGGTATTTTAAACAATGGTTGCCTCTTTATTTTTTGGGCCTCTTAATATTTCTTTATCACTATTATATACATGCATATACATATACATATATATATATACATACATATACCCATATATATATACCTTATTGGCTATTAATGTGTATTATTTTTCAATTACTGACTTTTGGTTTGTCAGCATGCGGACAAATATTAGAGAAAAGAATTTAAGAATTCAAGGTCTAGCCATGCCCAGCTCAATTAGCAAGCCTTTTCTTTTTCAATACTCCAAAATGTTCTTTCGTGTCTATTCGTGCCGATTTTCGCAATCCACGAACACTTATCGATTGAGAATCGGCTCAATGCGCGTGCCACCTAATTTGTACGTGGAAATCTAGGAAAATCCTGATCTGCTGATTAGACAGCGCCCAACCCTTAATGCGCTGATGAACTAAAGAACCTTATGAAAATACTGAATTAGATTTCGATTGAAGTAAAATTATAACTAGAGATTGCGATGACAGAAGTAAGAAAGGACATGAGCTGATTAACTAACTAAAAGAACGAAACAAAGAAACCTATTTTTACTAACCATTCCACCTGCAGCTATTTGACATTGGTTCTACATTTGTTGTTATATTTGCTTTTTTATTTTTTCCCATTGTCTGTCTTTTTGTCAAATCTTCGATATTTATAGATACATTTGTAACTGTTTTCTCCCAAAATCAATCTTTGGTCTTTACCCTTACTGCTATTCCCAGATTCTTGTTTTTTGGCTTGTTGAATAGTGGGGATAGTGCTTTATCTCTCATTTTCTAGAATGGGTCCAACTCACCTTCCTAGCCATACTTTCAGCCTTGTATCTTTGAATTCTCGCTGTCGGTAGTGGGATGGCCAGGCAAGCGATCAAAGCGACCTAATTCACTGATTCTTGGAAGCCTTGGCTGACTACTCTTCAAATCTGACCCGCTTGCATAGTTCTACACTTATGGTTGTGATTTCCACCTAATGGCTGGTTCTTTATTACTCGTATTGGTGATTGGCTGGGCCCGACAAGCGCCACGCCAGTGTCGTCGATGGCTTTGGTTGATTGTGCATTTTGGTATCTTGGCTGGCCAGCTGTTGTCTTTTCCCGGCAACCATGCGTCCGTCCTTGCCATTAGCCCTTGCGTGTCCTTTCCCGGCCCAGCTGATTGCTTGATGGTCGAACCGGTCACCGGAACGTATCTCCTGATATAAAATTTCATACGTTCAGGTGTAGAGTCATTATTCGCGGCGGTTAGAAGGCATCAATCGATAGGTATTTCAAAGCGTCTTCTCCGATTCATTTCCACTTCTATTTGGCGTTTAGCTCTATCAACTTTTCCACCCTCTTGTTCCTGGTATCTGTTTTGCTCTCTGACATAACTATGCCCAGCAGTTCTTATTTACGACCAAGTCGGTCATGTGCTGGATGCCTCTTGGTGTTTGCCGTCTCCCGTCGGCCGCGGTCAAACCCACTTGCGCCTTGATCTTTTCCTTGCATTCTCGGCCGGTCCTAGCCTCTTGCTTTCACGCTTATGATAAGTCCATTGTTGACCATGTCCCCACGTATTTGGAGCTGAAAGCAGGAAAGAGCTAGAGAACTGGGAAGTTCTCATCACGCGCTCTCCCAGCATCTTTGGGGGTCCTTCCTCATTACTGGAGCCTGGCCATACCGGGCATTGTCGCCCGGGATATTAGCCACCCGTTTATTGGAATTGGTGGATACAAGGCTGAAACCCTAATTTCTTCTGCCCGTCACGGAAATCCGTCCGGCATCTTTACATCGTGAATTGTGTGTAAATCCGCGCCATCACGCGACTTTGAGCTCTTAGCTGTTGCTTCGATGCTTTTGGGTATTTCGCCAATACTCTTCTTTTCCTGCGGTCCGATGGCGTGTGATTGATGGGCGTGGTAGCCGTCGCAGGACTTACGTGTGGAAAGTGTGGATGTTGAGCGTTTAGCGTAAAATCCAGCGGCAGCTACAGGACGTATCAACAAAGAGTCGAAGTCCTATGGTGTTTTGCGGACCCCGGCAAACAAATCAAACCCACTTGTCTCGGTGAGGAGCATATCAATTTCTTGGTGTTTTGGAAATGCGGTGGTTTTAGCGCCTCCCGGCGAATTCAATTACACAATTTCCTATTACATTACCTTAGCTGGTAAAGTAGAGCTGCCGTTATTACAACTGCGATCTTTTACCACGTTGCTCGTGGTATATTTAGAGTTTCAATCTACTAATAGTCCAATGAGACCGATGTAGTTTCTTGAATCACAGCTGCAAAAGCTTCTTTCCATGGATGCGTCTGCTTAGGTATTTTGCCTTTCACCAGAGAACCTTTGGTCTGGTAGGTACGCTTTCCCCGAACAAGCCTCACAAGCTCTACATGTTTTTTAGAATTATATGTTTATAATGAGTCCCTAGCGATTGGCCCCGCTGTAGTATTTGTTTTATAGCTGCCAATTTTCACCTCTATGGTTTGGGATTATTGCTTCTGCTGCGATTTGTCCAACGAGGGAAAGCGGCTGAAAGAGGTCATGGAAATCTTATTTGGTGGTATGGCACTTTTATTTATAGTTATGACCATGTCCCCATTTCAAACTTCAAGCAGATCAAAGTTAGAATTCGACTCTCTTGGCCTCGGTTTGTAGGTGTGATTTAACGATGCGGGCTATCGACTTTTCCACGATCTCGTAATTCGTGACTACCGGCCAATCTTTGGGGATCTACGATCGATTCACAGGGAGCTTCGGTGCAGAGTTGGCGTAAATCATGAAGTGTTTTACTTTTGTGCCCTTCTCCCCATTTGGGATGCAATAGCGTGAATTTTTTTGCCAGAGTGTTGGGAGGATTTCCCTGCTGCTTTCCGTAACAACGTTGAATGTCTTTGTTTTGAATCTGCTGTGGTGGCGCGCAGTCTTCTAAAGGCAAAAGAAGCGCCGGTCTCAAGGTAGAATTTACGTCGCGTGTATATCTTTTAAGAACCTTATCGGATCAAATGGAACCGGATTTCCGATATCGAAATTACCCGGAAGTATGACCATTAATGCATTAAAGGATGGCCTTGATCAAATAAATATCTCCGAAAATATTTCAAACGATACTGCTCAGTGGCCAGGTGCTCAGTACATTTAAAAGAGCATTTGCTCGGTAGCGTTCATTCCACCTCAATTCCAAGCCTTACGTTTAGCCCGGTGGCTAATCCATATCTATCTTTTATCTTGATAATAACCCTATTACAGCTACTTTCGTTCTATACCCATTCTTGAAGGTTAGTTGCTTTCAGGGCGTGGATTGGGGAATTGGGTGGGCTCTGGGGTATTGGTGGTGGGTTAGCGTTCCGCATTTTGTTTCTGCCGATGCAATCTTCACTTATGCGCCGGTTTTGGGTATATTTGTGGGTGCATAGCCATCAGGGAGTTCACTACATTATTAATTGGCGAGGAGGAGGTCTTTGAAACCTCAATCCAAGAGGGGCCAAGTGGGGGCATTTCTACTTGCTGAGCAAGTGCTTTAAGTTGGCCGTCGATTAACTCTGCCGCTAAGTCATCGAAACAAATCTGACCGGGGAAGGGAAGATTTTTGGCCTGTAGTCTGACCGATTCCTCGATTCTCAAGGCGACCAGCGGTGCATGAGGGCCTGGAGGCCTCTAGCCAGCCTCTTGCCAGCGGTAAAGACTTCTATTTATTTTCATTTTTTACGTTCTTTATGTGTTATTGACTCTCTCGCATACTTTTGCTAGTGCAGGGCCGAGACTCCTCTTGCTCCCCGACCTTGTTATTTCGTTGGTGGCTAGGTTAAGGTACAGGCGTTATTCCTTGTTGCCTGGAAGCTTCCAGCTGACCTCGTGGCTCTGGCCGGTGATTCAGCCCGGTGCGAACAAGCATGCCTTGGCGGTTACTTCGTCATCCCTCTCATTTTGCTTGTGGCCCGACTTGATGAGCCTTCGGCTGGTGAATCTCTCGCCCGGTCAGTGGGCATAATTTGCCAGGTGCTGGTTACAAAGCGGCCAGGTTACCTGGCCTAGTCTACCCTCTGCGTAGCGCAATCTTTGGGAAAGCCACAGAGGTACGACTCCCTACCATGGAGTGGGCTGGAGCCACGCTGAAGGAGGAAGAATGGGGTGTTCTCAATGAATGGTTTTGACAATGGCGGCCTTCGATCAAGACACAGACGAGGAGGAGAAATAGAGAAACAGCTGTTGTGGCATGCGTCGGTCAGCGAGAAAGGCAAAATACGATGCTGGTGGCAACAATTGATGCAACTTAGCAGTACTGTCCTTGACACTTTTCAGCTTTAAAGTCCTAGACCGACGTAATGGAGTTAAAGAAGTTGGCTGCCGAGAGCAATCACTTCTTGATTTTTTGGAGGTGCCTTGTTCGCCAGAAGTGCGCCTGCTGCCTCATTGCGGACGCCCATCGACCGCACTCCAGTGAGGCTAGTCGGTTGTCGTTGAGGCGATGGCGAGTCTTGTGATGTTGATGCGGTGGAGAAAGGCTGGTTTCCATTTCCATTGGGATCCCAAAGACCCTTGATATTTTTTCCCTATTTTGAGCGACCGTTTGGTTTCGGTCAAAAACTTTCATGCCTGTAGTGGACTATCGGCTTTGCAAGCCGCCTTATTTTCATCATTTTAGGTTTTACCGATATTTGCTTACCAAAAATTACAATTCCTGGGCGCCGGTCATTTTATATACGACACTCTTACTTATAGGCGACATAGTTTTCCATACCGAAAGGACAAACTCCTTTAGATATACGCCATTAACCGATTTCTCAAGTACCTGACCATCCAGATCTCGTAGAATGTAGGTTCCTTTGGGGAGGACTTTGTACACCTTGAATGGTCCCTCCCACAAGACGCTTCATTTTCCCAAGCTTGGGTTCTTTTTGCCGAGAGGTAGGATGGCCTTTAACACTTTATCGCCCTCTTGAAACACTTTCGAGTGAACTTTTCTATTGTATAGCCCTGCCACTTTACGCTTATTAGCAGTAATATGGTCGATGGCCTCCAAACGAGTCTCGTTTAGTGTGGACAACTGGTGAGCATTACTTCCTGATATCTTTCGGTGATAAACCCATGTTGCTTAGCCAGTTGCAATGATTTCAACGCCACCTCGGCAGGGATAACGGCGTCGTTCCCGTACACTAGTAAAAATGGTGACATGCCGATGGCGATTTTATAAGACATTCTGTATGCCCATAATGCCTTTGACAATTGCTCATGCCATCTTCTGGGTTGTCTTCTATCATTTTGGCGATGATATTATTGATTACCTTGTTGGTGGATTCAGCCTGTCCATTACTCTGGGCGAAATAGGGAGATGAGTGAGTTACCTCGAACTTATAGCTGTTGGCGAAAGTCTTTAATTCCCCCTTTGCAAAGTATAGGGCATGATCGGTTACGACACATTTCGGTATCCCAAACCGATGTACGATGTGTTTCCTTACGAACTGTGTTACCGACTTTTGATCGGCTTCCCTTAATGGTATGACCTCCACTCACTTGGTAAAATAGTCAGTGGCAGTTATTATGTACGAATGTTGTGACGATGACGGTGGAAAAATCATGCCTATTATATTGATCCTCCAACACCTGAAAGGCCAGGGTTTAACAATGATCTCCATGTCGCGTGCTGGCGCCCTCTGGATCGGCCCTAGCGCCTGACACTTCTAGCATCCTTTCGCGAATGCCATTCAATCTTTCAGCATTGCTTCGACTGGTAAAACCATGTCTCCTTAGTACCACGTCATCTTACAACCCCGCGGTGAGTCTCACATGCCGCCTTGCATTGGGTCTCCCGGCTAACATAGAGGTAAGCTTCCACCGTACTCAAGCTCTTCAGGTACAACTCCGACTTATCGCACCGATATAGCGCCCGTCAGCGGTACGATGATAATGTGCATTCCGAGCTCCTGGGGTGGGCGGATCTCCCTAATTGTATCTTATAATTGGCCGTCTCAATCCTCACTCTGCTCCCCTCTTGATTATCAATAGGTTGACCTCCACTTTGGACCCTGTCGGTCACGGTGTATGTGGGAAGCTGTTAATTCGACAATTCAAATCGGTATCTTCAGGTCGGTTGGATCAGACTATTGGAGCCAGCGAATAGCTTCGTTTGTTTCTTGATTACGGCATGAGGTGTATGTGGTGGAATCGAACGCCTCGAACTCTATCCAGCGACATGCGTGCATAGATGCTTGCAAAGGCATTGGCATCGACGGCATTGGTATGCTCCCACGTTACGGTTGATGATGGCCGATTAGTCCGAATCAAAACCGCGATCTACCTCCGCCGCGCCTGGGTCTACCCGGTATCTCTAGTCCTATGACCATTGTTTCGTATTCAACTTGGTTATTGGAAGAGTCAGCGGGAATATTAGTGCAGCGTGCCTGTACACCTGCAACCGATTGGGTGCTTGACCAAGATCCCGACACCCGCCAATTTCACCCAATTGCCGAACCCGTCAAACCACATTTGCCCATTTCTTGATATGGATCGTTGTACCTAATTAACCCATGGGATCCTCCCAGACTTGGGGTGTGTTCTACCAAAAAAATTATTAGTGCTTGTCCACTTCCGGTGCCCGTCTGAACATGTTGGGCGGGTACTCCGTGAGGATATAGCACGCTATTTCCCCAATCGACCCCGGTGTGGGCGATGTATATATTTGATTAGATCAATTTTGGAAATGACATATATCAATACAGGGAGCATGTAATGCCTTAACTTATGGGAAGCAAAATACAAGGCTAAACACAACTTTTCAATGGTGATATCTCTCGATCCGTTAAGACTACTCAGTAGCATCTGGCCTTCTCGTTTCCTTTCGTTGTTACCACGATTTAAGAAGCGTAGGTCAATTGTATCCTCGATCGCCGATAGATACAACTTTAGTGGCATCCCTCAGTTTGGAGGGGTCATTATCGGCGGGTTGGCGAGGTACTCCCTCAGCTTCTCGAACGCCTCTTGGTGTTCGGGTTCCCAGGTGAATTCTTTGTACTGTTTCAGCTTCGGCAGCGTTGAAAAAACCTTTACTTTGCCAACTAGATTCGCGATAAACCTCCTCAGGAAATTGACCTTGCCCAAGAGTTGCTGCAACTCTCTCTTTGTTCTCGGAGGCCGGGTGTCTATGATGGCCTTGGATTTGTTTTCATCCATCTCGATCCTCTTCTTATGTACCAAGAAACCTAGAAAGTTCCCTGCTGATACTCCGAATGCACATTTGAGAGGGTTCAATTTCAACTAATACCTCCTCATTCTTTCGAATGCACTTTCTAGGTGTCGCAAATGGTCGGCAAATGATGCCGATTTTATGGCTATATCATCGATGTAAATCTCGATGAAATCACCGATATAATCGTGGAACATGTAGTTCATCGCCCTCTGGTATGTGGCACCTGCGTTCTTCAAATCGAACGGCATCATTTTCCATTGGTATATACCTACGACCGGGGCATCGAGGCCATTTTGACGCATATCTTACCTACAATATAAATCTGGATCCATTGGTACTCATCCTTTGGAGATGCCAGATTCAGGTTTTTGAAATCTGTACATACCTTGGTCTTACCGTTCTTTTTGATTACTGGTACGACATTTGACAGCCATTCCGCGTAAATGGCTACTTCTATGAAATCAACCAAAAGCAGACAGTCCACCTCTTCCTTAACTTTGACAACCATTTCCTCCGAGAACCTTCTAGGTGGTTGCTTGTGAGGCCGATATCCGAGTTTCAATGGGATTTTGTGTGCCACCATCTTACGATCTAATCGAGGCATTTCACTATAATCCCAGGCGAAACAGTCCCTGAACCGCCTAAGCGCCTCGATTAGTTAGTTCTGGTAATGAGCTGACAAACTAGTGCTGATGAATGTGGGTCTTGCTCCACCCTCATCTCTAAGGTCGATTTCCCTTACTGGATCTTTGACCTTTAACTTGACATTATCCATTTTGGCTGGTGCCACGGCCAGTTCATTTAACTCGATCACATGAACCTCGTTCTCGATGTCTTCTTCATACATGGCATCAGCCCAGTCGATCGATGGGTTCTCGGCTGCGTTGGCCCTTTGCTCCTTCATATATTCGGCCACCCATTGTAGGATGTCTTGACATATCTCTATCCAGTCCCTTCGACGGCTGATCTCCCGTTCTAACTCCGCCGCTGCAGCTTCTGCTTCGCTGTTATTCATCATCATTAAACGGGATATGTGCAATCCTGAGCGACCGATTGCTTATGTTGCATAGCCTGCTGAACTCCCTGTCGGCTGCACGCCACTGGACTGCGGCCGTTGGGCTCAATGCATTGTTTAGGCTGGGTCGTTCTTTCTGTCTTCTCCCGGTAAGCTGATTCGAGACGATATTATCGCAGTAGTAGATGACCTCAGTGGCGTTTGCACCGTTCACGAAAGGCTTCGCATTAGCCTGAATTATTTCGGCGTCTTTGCCATTCCATAGTATCAGCACCTGATGCAACAATGAGGGCACGCATGTGGACAAATGTATCCAGTCTCTTCCCAATAGAGCGTTGTAAGTGGATGCAGCATCTACCACAAAGAAAGATGTCACCAACATTTTGCTATCGATCGATACCTCCAAAGGGAGTACTCCCCATGTATCGGTGTCTCCACCGGTAAAATTACTCGCAGTCACGACGGTAGGCACCAAATCCTCATATGTCTTCCCAAATTTTTTCATCATTTCAGCCGGTAGGATGTTGATAGCCACTCTATTATCCACTAAGATCCGAGGTGTCGGCACCCCTTCAATATAGGTCTCGATAAACAACGGCCTCAAATGTCTGGTTATCAAATCTTCAGGTCGGAGGAGAAGTATTCTTTCTGGGGCACCGATGCTTTTGATGATTTGAATCTCGCCAACCATCGGGTCCTGCTTCTCAGCTCGACCGTTGTCCCCAAATTCAATTTGCATTGGCTGGCAGAATTCATCGGTGCCCTCTTCTTCCATTGGCTCTGGTTGCTTTTCTTTGGACCTGAATTGCATTGGTAGGGCTACCACCATGTTGACCTGCACTTCGGGTAGGGAACCAAACCTCAAGGCGTGTCCCGGGCCTGCCTCAGCATCAGTACCCTTTTGATCTTGACTTGTTGATTTCTGCTTAGCAACTTCCTTCCCTCTAGGTTTCCAACTGCGTTTGGCCTTTTCATGCTGCCTCTGTCTCTGCTAGCACCGCTTTTGTATTTTTGTCATTTCTCGTGGATCGTGCCTGGGTGAAAACTTAGGGTGCTTGACCACTTGCCACCTGCCGACTCCCGTAGCACGTGGCTTCACCGCCCTAGGCCGTAGCACGTTCTTATCCAAAACCACCTTCTTCCTGCAAAGCGAATGATGACCCAGGCCGCCCGTTGATGTCAATCCTACGGTTCATTGTCCTGGATGACCGGTCCTCTTCTCTTCTCCCCAGCCGATCCTTCACACTCTGTCTGGATGTAGGCGCCGATGACCTAGGTTGGTCGTTGGTTTTGACCCGGGCAAACTGCTCAATAAGTCTAGTAATTTGGCCCTCCGGTCGTTTCCTTCGGACCCATGTTTGGGGTTCACCGTTGATCAGGAGTGTCATCTGCTCGGTCTCTTCTGTCCCCTTGACGAAGCCATGGGCAACTACATCTGCAATCTGCTGGTATCGTTGAAGACATTGTGTGCACCTCCTGCTTTCGGCACACTTCGAGACTGCCTGGGATGGCAATTGGGCTAGAGTTGACCCGCCCATGCTTTGCTCCAGGCTCTGGACCAATCCAATGTTGACCATATTGATATCGGTAAAGTGCTGAAAGGGGTTCCTTTCCACCTTGGTCGGCCCGATGGGCTCGTCGGTGAACTTGAACAGCCCCTTTTCAATAGCTTTCTGGACATAATTTCTAAAAATCGTACAACTATTAGTGGAATGTGAGAACGTGCCGTGATACTTACAGAATTCCTTGCCGATCAGGTCCTCTGGTTTCAGCTGCCTGTAATTTTGTGGGAATTTCACCCTTCCTTCCACTTGCAAGAAGTCGAAGATCGCCTCCGCTTATGTCACATCAAAGCTATATCGCTTCATTGTCTCAACGGGCCTCTTCCTGAAACCAGGTATCAAGTTTTGCATGGTCGGCTGCTGGGTCTTAATTGGCACCAGAGCTTGACAGGTAAAGACCTTGTCGCCGATGATTTAGGCAGCATCCACCTCCGAGAAATTTCCATACTCCACTTGCCCCTCTTGAATGTATACCACGCTTGGCTCAACACCCTTAAAAGCCAATCCTCGGGCATGCCCCGTTCTCATCTCAACCTCACGCTCTTGGATTCTTTCGAATCAGTACACGCTATTGATGAGATCCTTAAGATCCCTGAAAGTCTTGCCTTCGAAATGCTTTACCGCTTCGAAGTTTCTCATCCCCATCTGGCGGCTTCTACGTATTCCTCTTCTGGAACCTTCACGTTGCATCTCATCTTGGACAGCTTGAATCGGTTTAGGAACTAGCTGGTGGTCTCTCCAATCTTCTGTTCCATGTGGCTTATATCGGTGAACTTCAGTTCTGGTAGCGGATTGTGCAATCGGTTGTGGAACGCTCGTTCCATCTGACCCCACTCCTCGATTGAATTGGGCTCCAGTTTGGTATACCAATCGAAAGCCACACCCGTCAATGAATAAGGAAACAACCTCAACTTTAAAAAGTCATTGGTCCCAACTTCCCCGCACTGGATGCTGAATCGGCCGATGTGCTCTAGGGTAGATTGCCTTTCTTCCCCGAAAAATTTTATGAACTCCGGGAATCGGTAGCCGCGCGGGAAGACGTAGGTGTGGTCGATCCATTCGGGGTAAGGTTTGTGGTATGTTGGGTGTTCTCGGCCTTCCACAGTTTCAGCGACAATCTGGCAGATCATTTCGTGAAACCCTACTCGGTCCGTTGGATCGACCCCGTAGAAGTTTTCCTTCGCAACTATTGACCTTACAAAGTCAGGATCAATGCGAATAAGGATCTTTCGATTCGATCAGGCCTCATCTGACACCATCTGCGGGTCATCGGCACTCCACCGGCAGTCGTTCGTCGGGTGCTCAGCGGTCTCGTGTCCCCCGAGAGCCCTACATCACCGGGGGCACGTACTGGGTTGAGTAGGTTGCTGTTTGTTTGACACATACTGTGATTGCCGTACCATTTCAACGTACCTCTGGCGATCCCCCATTGGAGGAAACACGGGCATGTTCCCTTTGACTTACCCCCCGATCAACAACTTCGTGACTTGTCACCCTTCAGGGATCCTGATCACGTCGGGTGGTAAAGGTGATCTATCAATTGTGCGTGATGCTACTTCGGCCACTGATTTACCTTTATTGAGGGTATCCGGCTGTGTGTCTGTCGACGTCCCTGGCACTTTGCCCCCCAAAGCCTTTGACAAGGCCAGGAAAGCGCGCCTGTCCGCTGGCTCGGTCGTCAGCAACTCCACGTGCCCTCCAGTCTGGGACTCGACCGAAACGGCCAATCTTCTCATATCAGCTGCTAAGAGATCAATACAGACGTCGAACCTAGAGCCGAGGTTGTCCGCTGCTGATTCGGTCTCCAAACGCAGCTTCCGCATCCCTTCCTCCAGCACGCTTTGTAGCTGCGCAATTGACTCTTTGATTTCCTTAACCTCGGTGGCAACATTTTCCCTGGTATCCTGACGAAGAGCGTCCATGATTCTGACTCATTCTTCCTTCCAAAGAGCCGTCTCCTCCCTGTATCTCCTCTCTCGCTGGTCCAGGCGTGACTCCAGATCCTCGAACAATTTGTTCTGCCACACCAACCATTTGGACTCCGTGTCGGCGTTCGACATGCCAACCGGCCCTTCTTGTGCTACTTTGAGCAGTGCCGAGATTTCCTCCTCATTGCTAGGAATTGTATCCCTGCTCGTATCTTTTCTTGCCATATCATTTCCTTTTCTCACTACTGGTCCCATCGGGCATGCCAAACTGTTCGTGCTGATTTTCGCAACCCACGAACACCTACCAATTGAGAACCGGCTCAACGCGCGTGTCACCTAGTTTGTACGTGAAAAACTATGAAAACCCTAATCTGCCGATTGGATGGTGCCCAACCCTTAATGCGCCGATTGCCCTGACCTTTAAACGATTGCTGTTCGTCCGCCTTGAGTGACCTCATGGACTTAAAATCCATGCTGACGAAGTTTGAGGAGAGAAGTACTGAAAAAAGAAGATTCTAGGGGCTAATGCTAATGAACTAAAGAACCTTATGAAAATACTGAATTAGATTTTGAGTGAAGTAAAACTATAACTGGAAATTGCGATGACAGAAGTAAGGAAGGATATGAGCTGATTAAGTAACTAAAAGAACGAAACAAAGAAACCTATCTAGAACCATTCCTACATGCTATTTGACATTAGTTCTCTGTTGTTGCTGTGTTGTTTTTTCTTTTTTCCCCTATCCTATCTTTTGTCAAATCTTTCGATATTTATAGATACCGTTTGTAGCCGTTTTCCTCCCGGAATCAGCGCAGGTCTTGCACACCTCACCCATTTCCCCATTTGCTGCTGATTTAGTGAATAGTGGGGATAGTGTTGTCTCTCATTTCCTAGAATATAGGGTCATACCAATTGCCTTATCCCTAGCCATGCTCCACCTTGTATGCTGAATTCCCGCTTGTCCCGGGTAGTGGGATGGCCAACAGCCGTCAAGCGACCCTAGTCCCCTTAGTTGCCGACGCGCTCGGTGACTCTCTTAAAATCGGCCCCTTGCATAGTTCCCTACCCCATAGTCAGCCGATTTCCTATCCCGCCCTGTGGCTGCTTCTTTCAACTCATCAGCGAACCGATTATTTGGGCCCAACAGTGTCCCCGTTATTATTGCTGCATTCTTTACTATAGAATTTGGCCTTTGAGGTCAACCTGGCAAGTATACTGGTGGGTTTTATGAGGAAAGAACGTATCTGATACCAGCCTTATTAATTAAAAAATAGGATTAAGGATGGAATAAGAGAAAAATAAAACCATTGTCATTGCATAGTTACATTATAGTGCTTAAATTAATAGTGATGGATATGATTTATAGATATGTATGTTCAAACGAATTTAAAATGTCAACGGTATTATAGTACTTCAATTAATAGCCACCGGATATAATTTAGGGTAAATTATTAATAACTCTCCTTATGATTTCATCTATTGCCACATAAATCCCTTAATGTTTCAAAATACTTCACCCCCGATGATTTCATATAAACTAAAAATTTAATAGTAAATAGTTTATGTAACGTCATTATTTGAAACAAATACTAGTGCCCTCACTAAATGCTAAATCAAATGATGATTTAGTCACCTTTTACAAAGCCATAGATGCATTATATGGATAAATGCAAAAACTACATGGGGGTGAAGTAAATATTCACACAAACCATAGAAGGTTAAGTGGATATTATGATTTCATCTGCGTAATCACCGCAACAAATTATGTATTCCATCAATTTTTTACTTTATATAAAACTATAAGGGGATTATGTGGCAAGTTTGAAACCTTAAAGAGGTCATCTAGCATTATGCTAAACATTTGGGAGGGTGGGGCGTTATATGTAATTTATCCTATAATTTATGTGTGTCAAACAAAACGGCTGCTTGGGGAGTATCATATTTGGAGAAAATACCGTTTATAAGGGGGGCAAAAATACATGTAAGTTGACTGAAGGCAATGACTAAGTAACATATTAAGACGTGTGAGAAATTAATTAGCAAAAGCAATATTAAATTTTTTGGGTCAGAATTTTAATTTCTTAGTAGTGGCATTGTCGATAAAAGTAACTCACATTTCACTGTCTCCCTTGTACTCGATGTTTGGGAGACTAGGATGTCCAACTGATGAACATAATTTCTCTCAAAAGATAACAATAAACGTGACTACAAGAAAATATTACTAGCAAATTCATCAATGGGAATGATGCAATAATATGAATGAAATGATAACATTGTCAATACAGTATGTTAAGAATTTCAGAATCTTTAGGATGCTGATGAGCAACTTAATAATTGGATTTATTCGCCATTGGTGATTAATTCATCATTATCTTTAGTCATATATATCAAGCTCATTAGTCTGCTGATTGATATATTTTTTTGCTTTGCTGACGAATAATTGGGAAACGGTCAGGTTTTTTTGGCTACATAAGACAATCTTAATCCATCACATGCCTCACCAAAACGTAGTTTGCCTAATTAAGTTTTGTTGAGAGGCAAAAATGGCATCCTTACTTACCAGTTGAAATTCATACCAAGAACAATTCTTACCAAGTCTTTATTTCTTGAAATTCATAGAATTTCACCAAAATATTGTAAAACTCTTGAATCTTTCAAAACTTCACTTTTATCCAAGACTTTATGAAACGCTTCACTTTTCATCATTTAAAAATCCATGAGCTCACTCTACTCAAACATACTCTCGTAGATGAACATAACACATATATTCTTAGGCAAAATCTCTTCAAGAAAAATCACAAAATTTCGAAATCAAACATTAAAATTACCAAGCATGGGTTCGGCCATCTCATACATTTTTCTATCAAAATTTCCAACAACAAAACCCTATTTTCAAGCCATATCAAGACTATTTTCACGAATATCATACAAATCCACAATCAGGTCCTCAAGTCAGCTGCCAAAATCCACCTCAAGTCCGCTACCTAGGTTGGGATTTCAAGAGCCCAACTTCGTCATTTCAAATATAATCATTTCTATCAAATATACACCATGGATCTCTGATATTTAACACTAATAAAGCTATATCTAGTAGTTTTGAAACTTATACCTCCGGATCTATCAAGATCCAACAAGATCAAAGAAGATCTTGTGAGTTCCTCTTCCAAAGAATGCCTCCAAGCCTAGCAAACTCCAAAAGCTTCCACCTTTGCCCTTGATCCACTAGCTTTGTTGGTGATTTCCCACAAAATTTCCAAGAACAAGAACTACACACCACAAGCTCTCTTTCTTTCTCTTCTTTTCCTCTCTTTTTCTTCCCCAAAATCGGACTAGCCCCTTCTCTCTCTTGTGACGACCCCACCTTCCCCTAAGGCGAACCAAAAGGGGTTGGCAGACCACCTGCTCGGCTCTCGCCGAGACTCACTACAATCCTCAGTCAAATTGAAGTGCCAACTTTAAATAATTACAGTAAAACTCCAACAAATACATCCAAGTGCTTCCCAATAATAACATAACCATACATCTTACAATTTAAACTCCCTTACATATAACTCAAGTATTTCAAAATCATGTTACAATCATGAAATGTTACTTCCATACTTCAATACAATAAGCTCATTGTCCAAGACACCAGGAATAATATACACAGATGAACTAGAGTTAATCCAACTAGTCTCTTTAGTAAGTCTCTTCAAGTGCTTCCTTTGTCCCGAGTCCCTGTGGGGGGGAAAAATAAAACATTTTTGGGGTGAGTTTAAAAACTCAGTAAGGTTCCGAAAATTAAGCAATTACACATTTAGTCAAAATCTTAACACTTGAGTCAAATAGTACTCTTTCAAAATTTTCACCATTCAACTTAAACCATGAGTAAAGCCTTTCATGTAGAACGATAGCAAATCACGTCTGATTTAACTCGAAACAAGAGTAAATCTTTTAGAGAAACTCATTTCACTCATTTAAACATTCGAACAGTAATTAAACAAACAAATCACTTCAATCACATCAAAAGTACTGAGACGGGATGAGAGGTGCCTACCACCCTGATTTGGTGTGACACATACTTCCGTTCAAATTCAATTACACTTAAAATACTGAGATGAGATGAGAGGTACCTCCCACTCACTCGAGTGTGGTACATACTATCTCTCAATACTTATGGTCGACGAGACAACGCTCCAATCGACTTATTCAAGATTCACTATGAAGGCGGGATGAGAGGTACCTACCACTCACTCGAGTGTGGTACATACTGCCGCTTATCACATAGGGTCGACGAGACAACGCTCCAATCGACTTATTCAAAGTTAAGATTCAAGCGGGATGAGAGGTACCTACCACTCCGTAGAGTGTGATACATACTTCCGCATAACACATATGGCGGGATGAGAGGCATTTACCACTCACTCGAGTGTGGTACATACTTCCGCTTATCAACACAAATCAAATTTCAAGTCACAGCACATATTCAACATATAACTTATCTCTAATCACAGTCTCAAAATCACCATCTCATTTAGTATTTGTGAATCAAGACAGGTAACATACATAGAAACTCACAAACTCTTCATAATTTTACTTGTAAAGCATTTCACTGGGAAATAATAGTAAATCACTTCAATAAAACATTCCTTTGTAAATACTAGCAATTCATTTCACAAATCATTCATTTGCAAATCATGGCAAGATTTTCATTTAAAAGAGAGTTAGAACACTCACCAACTAATCACAACTGACAATCCAAGTTAGGATCTGGTTCAAACTCTCCCCCACTTCCTGTGATCAAGTAAACAGAAATAATAAGTTTCGCCTCACAATTAGCGAAACTAAACTCAAAGTTTATTCTTTTGTTTTATCAAAATTCTTCATTCTTGACAAACCTCTTTTCAATGTCCTGAAGGAACGCTTTAGCTGAATGTGTCTTATCAGACATAGTCCCTCTAAATGCTTCTGGAATTGCCTTTTTCATGATCATTAGACACATGCGATTTGACTCTCCCACATTTCCCAATTCCTTTTTTCGTCAGAGGTACTAGCATCTGTAAGTGGTGGGGGAGTATCAACCCTTAACGCAAGGTCTAGATCCATGATTCCAAGAACTATCAGGAGATTCTCCTTCCAGGACTTGAAGTTTGTGCCATTTAATAAAGGAATATTGCTGATGCTGGTCATGATATTTGCAGGATCATTCACAACTAAACAGAAAACAACACATATAATTAAAACAAGCTCACATAATCCAAAATATTAATTATAAATTCAAATAAGGTAACCCTATCTCAAGATATCGATATTCCATTAATATTTTGTCTTTGGACGAAAATATTAACTTCTAGTGATATCTTGGTGTAATAACAAACACTGACAATAAGCACATGTCAAAAAAATAAATTTTCCTTTGGGCCAATTTATAATTTACATGTAAAATCCAAATAATCATCACGTGTTTATTACTATCAGTGCACGTATAATTCCGTCAAATATTAATCTCCCTTTGGGGCGATTAATATTCACAAAATTATAAATACACAACTAATTATATTTTAAGACAAATTAATTTCCATAAGAGAGGTCACTTTGGTGACATGTTGTTTCAATTAATTCATCCCAAAATATATATACAACTTTACCAATATTCGAATTTAAAATTATACTGAATTTTTAAACAAAGTCGACTTTGGTCAACTTTGGTCAAACAGTCAACAGTCAAATCTGGTCAACCAGTCAACTCTGGTCAACCAGTCAAACTGGTTAACACTGGTCAAACCAGTCAACCAGTCAAATCTGGTCAACCAGTCAAACTGGTCAACACTGATCAAACTGGTCAAACCAGTCAACTGGTCAAATCTAACAATTGGGTCAAACTTATTGGATCAAAGATCCATATCCATAACTTTAGCCCAATAGTTGATTATTTAAGCCCAAATACTTATTAAAGTCTATAAATGCTTTATAAGACTATATGTTTTGCGGGCCAACTTTTTGAACTTTATAAGACTTAAATAATTCACGAAATTTCATGTACTTTAAGAAACCATATAACCATGCATGGTAAATAACAAGAAACGTGAAAGCCATATGAATGACAGAAACTTTCTTGTTCCATAAGTTCCGTAACCAAAACAACAAAGCAAACCCAACATGTTACAGTGAAAATATGCGGGTCCCATGACTTTCAAGAATTTCATTGTTTTAATTAAAGAAACTTCCTAAACATTACGCATGCATAGTTCGGGCATCAAACCTCAGCCAAGAATTCCTTAGCAATTATTTAATAGTCATGATAGCCAAGAAACATGCGGGTCCCATCACATGCATCAGTCCAAAACAAAGCCATGAAACAAAATTCATGAAACATAACCATGCGGGTCCTAGTGATGCTGGATGAATTCAAAGCCATGAAATAAAATTCAAGCGGGTCCCACATTGAATTCCATGTGAATCAAGTATTCAAAATTCATTGAAACAAACATCAAGCCATGCAGATCATATTAATGCCTTATTTCATGCGATACATGGTGCATATGAATTCAAATCAAGAATCGCAAGTCTGAAACTAAAGAACATGATTCATGCCTTGTTTCATGCGATTAATCGAAAACCCAAATTCAAAATTTTAAAGATTCAAAACCTGATATTGGGTGCTCTGATACCACTTGTTGGAACTTAATCCAGGATCCCAATATCGGATATTTGAATATAGTTACAACAAGTACTATTGCAGAAGTGTACCTGAATTCATCTTGACTGTGTACTTGACGAATCCTTAGATCCTGGGGTGGCCTTCCAGATCTACACGTACTCGCTCTTCCTCTTGAGGGAGCCTTTAGTCTCTCTCTAGGTATTATTTCTAGAGGATGGGATGTCTAGAAAATATGACGGCTAGGGTTACATGTGACCTGGGGACCATGACCCTATTTATAGATAGCTTTCCTGTTACCTGTTGGAAACCCTATTTCAGCCCATCATTGAAATAGGAAATCCCCTTAAGTCTCTACACATTAAAGGCCCACACCCTATCAGATACATTAAAGCCCAAGTCATAATAGATCACTTTATATGGGCTAACTTTTTGACAGCCTATAATACATAATTATTTACATATAAGTCCAACGTTGGATTAAGGATCCAACAATTAGAAGTTAAATTTTTCACCAGACACAATGGGGCAGATAGTAACTATGAACAATTAAACTATGTTTTGGCTCATATTTTGCTGCAGGTAATCAGCAACGGGAAGCTAAAAAGTGCTTGGCATCGAGTTGTTACGAATTCAGATTGTTCTAGGATATCATTTGCCAGCTTTGTTAATTTTCATCTCGATAGGATTATTGAACGTGCTAAGTCAGTTGTTAGTCCAAGTAATCCACCAGTATACAGAGGCTTCCTAATCATAGAGTTATTGGAGGTTATTAGGAGCAAGAATTCTGACACCAGTGCAACATTTGACTATTTCAAAATCAAAAGCCAAGCTGCTGAATAATGTTGTCTTTGGATACTATATACTTCTGCTTCTTGGAATGACAAATTACCTGAAACACGATTTCAGAAGGACTTTTTCTGGTTATACAAGTTGTCTACTGTATTTATAATGGAATTTGGATCTCATGGGCATAAATATCTTGTAAATTCCCTGTTTGGTAGCTTGTGTTTTTTACAAGTTTGCATAAAACTTATTTTTTTGTACTTTAACTACATGAACTCTTTAAAAACTTCCAAAATTTTTACTCAAATTTTTAGCAAGTTTGTATAAAATTTGTTTATTTCCTACTTTAACTATAGGAACCGTCTAAAAACTCACAAAATTTTTAATATACTACCCCAAAAATAAGCAAAAAATCTCATTCCCAAAAGTTTTTTTTACAACTTTTATAGTAAATTACAGTAGATTTTTATACAAACACCCAAAAAATTTCACTCCTAAATAGAACAATTTGTGAGAAAATTGTTTGAGTAGGTCGGATCTATTTTGCCCTATGTAAAATATCGGTAGTTAAAATGGACTTGGACTATCCACGAGCCCAAACTTAATGGGAACTAAACTATATAGCAACAATCAAATAATAATAACTTGGGTTAAAACCCAAACTTATGACTTCGAGATACCAGTGTGAGTTGGCTTTCCGAAGGAGATAATAGAATGACAAGGCCTGGAGCAATCATACGAATAAAGTGCTTTTACAACCAAATAGGGGAAAATATGGCTGTTTCGTCTGTTATATCTTGGCGGAAATTCTTTTAGTCCCTCACTTTAAAAATAGAACGAATTAGTCTCTCACATTTTAGAAATCAAGTAAATTATTCTAAAATGATAACTTGATATATATTTGAGGGATAAAATTGAAAAATCGCTTTAATCAAGTAAATTAGTTCTAAAATGATAACTTGATACACACATGACATTAAGTCAACATGAAAAGGAAAAAAATTAAAAATTATAACGCAAAAAAAAAAAATACCCTTCTTCCTAATAAACTAAAATTCCTTGAGGAATGACATTAAGTAAACATAAAAAGGGAAGAAAAACTAAAAAATATAACATGAAAAAACTTTTAGAAATGAGTCCCGCTACAAAATGCCCCACATGATTACGAGTCACCGCTACTCTCACAAGAGCACGCTTCTGTGCATGACAAAGCCACCAAAATTAACTTATAGCAATGAGGTGGAGGATGTTACTATGTTTGAGGGATTCTCTGAGATGAAGAGTTGCAAGGCTGATGAATTTGCTTCACCGAAAAGTTGAAGATACTTGGAAGCAAAACTGACCATTGCCAAAGGATCTTGAAAATTTCCACTGAAAAGAGCAGCAGCTTCGGCAATATCACTTGCCTAAACTTAATCTAGTAGTAGTATGATGGATTTAGAACCAAGACAAGTGTTTCAAAATCCTGGATTCGGGCCAGCGAACTGAGAGATACGATCTGAGGAAACAGAGCAAATATAAACAGGAAACACTATATACTTTTTTTTAGGGCTAATTCCACTTTAGTCCTGAAATTTAAAAATGGGACACCTAGTCCCTAAATTGTAGAATTTTTCCCACTTAAGTAACATTATTAAGGAATGAGATAGATTTTATGTCAAATCGGATGCAGTTTAGGGATTGAATTGGGAAAAATTTTATAATTTAGGAATAAAATGGACAAATTCTCTATATTTTAGGGGCTTAAGTACAACAACTTTATAATTTAGGAATTAAAGTGCCCTATTTTGAAGCTTTAGAGACCAAAGTGAAAAATTGGATATAGTTAAAGGGTGCAAAGTAAAATTAACCTTTTTTTTTATTTTTTTCTAAATCGAGTATAGTTAGGGATTTAAGCAGTTTTTGTATTAGTACAAATAACTGTGGACTATAGTACTACATTCTGGATCGAAAAAGTAGATTGGTATTTTAAACAATAGTTGCCTCTTTATTCTTTTCGGCCCCCATCTTAATATTTTCTTTATCACCTATATATATATATATATATATATATATATATAAATATACATGTATGTATGGATAAATTTTATATGCACTGTAACAAAATTACGCCATGTCATTGAGTCACTTAATTTAATGGTTAGCAACCTTCTCTTAATCACTTCAATATTCACACAATAGTAATCTTAGCTAATATAAAACTTGTTCAGTTAGCAGTCTTCTTCTACCGACTTGTATATTCATTAAAAAAGAGATTACTTGTAAAACCCTACAGAGTCTTCTTCTACTATTTGTGTATTCCCCAAAAGAGAGATTTCCTGTAAAACCCGACAGATTGGAGGTGCCATACACAAATCTTTCTGCCTGCATCAATACTTCATTCATCTACGTAAAAACTCTATAGTCCTACAAAACAGGTTAGTTCATTATAATTCTTTCTCCAAAATTATGAATTTTGATGTATAACTTTGGTAAATTTATGTCTTTTTATCACGTTTATTAGTTTTACAATACAAACATACAAGTGTGTATTTTCAGCTGTTACCGGGTAGCCTTCGGTCTTCTTTGGCATGAAGGACAAATATTAGAGAAAAGAATTTGAGAATTCAAGGTCTAGTCATGCCCAGCTCAGTCAGCAAGCCTTTTCTTTTCAAATACTCCAAAATGTTTTTTTGTCCCAGTTATTATTGCTGCGTTCTTTACTATAGAATTCGGCCTTTGAGGTCAACCTGGCAAGTTTACTGGCGGGTTTCATGAGGAAAGAACGTATCTGACACCAGCCTTACTAATTAAAAAATAGGATTAAGGATGGATAAGAGAAAAATTTGGTTATACAGTGGAAGAAACCAGTGTCATTGCGTAGTTACATTATGGAACTTAAATTAATAGCTATGGATATGATTTATAGATATGTATGTTCAAACGAATTTAAATTGTCAATGGTATTATAGTACTTCAATTAATAGCCACCGGATATAATTTAGGGTAAATTATTAATAACTCTCCTTAATATTTCATCTATTGCCACATAACTCCCCTAATGTTTCAAAATACTTCATCTCCTATGATTTCATATAAACGAAAAATTTAGCAGTAAATAGTCTATGTAACGTTATTATTTGAAATAAATAATAGTGCACTCATTTAAATACTAAATCAAACGATGATTTAGCCACCTTTTACAAAACCATAGAGGAATTATATGGATAAATGCAAAAATTACAAGGGGTGAAGTGGATATTCATGCACACCATAGAGGATTAAGTGGATATTATGATATCATTAACTTGTGGTCTAATCAGCACAACAAGTTGTGTATTCCATCAATTTTTCACTTTATATAAAACCATAAAGGAATTATGTGGCTAGTTTGAAACTTTAAAGAGGTCATTTGGCATTTTGCTAAACAATTGGCAGAGTGGGGAATTATATATAATTTAACCTATAATTTATATGGGTCAAACAAAACGGCTGCTTGGGGAATATCGTACTTGGAGATCCCGTTTATAAGGGGGGAAAAATACATGTAGATTGACTGAAGGCAATGACTAAGTAACATATTAAGACGTGAGAGAAATTAATTAGTAAAAGCAATATTAAATTTTTTGGGTCACAATTTTAATTTCTTAGTAGTAGCATTGTCGATAAAAATAATTCACATTTCAATGTCTCCCCTGTACTCAATGTTTGGGAGACTAGGATGTTCAACTGATGAACATAATTTCTCTCGAAAGATAACAACAAACGTGACTGCAAGAAAATATTACTAGCAAATTCATCAATGGGAATAATGCAATAATATGAATGAAATGATAACATTGTCAATGCAGTGTGTCAAGAATTTCAGAATGTTTAGCATGCAGATGAGCAACTTAATAATTGGATTTATTCGCCATTGGTGATTAATTCATCATTATCTTTAGTCATATATATCAAGCTCATTAGTCTGCTGACTGATTTTTTTTCCCCCCTTGCTGACGAATAATTGGGAAACAGTCAAGTTTTTTTTGGCTACATAAGACAATCTTAATCCATGACATGCCTAACCAAAACGTAGTTTGCCTAATTAAGTTTTGTTGAGAGGGAAAAAATGGCATCCCTACTTTCCAGTTGGTCTTCCAATCTAAAATCCTTGCCTGAAAATTATGCTGTGCCAGAGGACAAAAGGCCAGGAAAGCTTTGTCCAATAAGCAGGGATATACCGGTAATTGATCTAAGTGAAGCAGACCGAGCTGCTGTAGTTCAGAAAATTATAAAAGCTGGACAAGAATTTGGATTATTCCAGGTATACGATCAGATTCGACATATGTATATGTGTGTGTGTGTGTGGAGTTGCAAAATGATGTTTTCCAAAAGCTGAACTTAATTAAATTTACCTATGATGAATATAACGAAACAGGTGATCAACCACGGAGTAACAGAGAAGTTGATGATTGATGCTACCGACATGGGGAAAGAATTCTTTTCCATAGCTGTTGAGGAGAAAATGAAGTTGACTTCTAGCGCTGATGATACACAAAATGGATGGGAGCTTTATACAGGTGCTGGAAAATATAGCACCCAAGATTTCAAGTACTGGAAAGACTCTTTGCTACATCCGTGTCATCCTCTTGAGGCTTGCATCAAATCTTGGCCTGATAAGCCAGCTAGATACCGGTATATATGTACAATCATTGTTTTTTGTAGTTCATCAGAGCTGCTTTTCAATTTGTTGTAAAAGGTCATTTTATTCCATCTAGCTTCTGTGTCTTTCTGTAAAACCACTAATATGTAATTTCTAAATTGGTTGGCTGAATAAGAAATTTTAATGTTGCAGAGAAGTTATGGTACCATATGTAGTTGAAGTGAGAAAACTGGGCAAGAGAGTTTTGGAACTGATCTATGAAGGATTAGGATTTACCGAGGATAACTTGGATAATTATGACTTATTCTTGATGATCCACAATTATCCAGAATGCCCAGATCCCAGTTCAGCTTTGGGAGCAGCTGGACACTATGATGGGAACCTCATAACTTTTCTTCGGCAAGATGTTTATGGGCTACAGCTATTAAAAGATGGCGAATGGCTTGGGGTTGAGCCTCTTCCAAATGCATTCGTGATAAATGTAGGCTTTGCCCTTGAGGTATACCTCCATCCTTGTTGCAAAAGGATGTACATACATGAATTTCTTGCCTAATTTTCCAATTAATTGACGAACTTTATTAGAACCGTTTGATTGTTTATATTCAAAGTCTACAAATGCTAGCACAAAATATTATTCACTTTGAGAATTACTGTTCTTGGTGCATGAGCAAGTAAAAGTTAAAAGGGATAATTAAACAACAATATATTCAAGGGATGCGAGAAAATAAGATTCTCTAAGTTTGTCCAACTGATGGATTTGATTTAGTCCTACATGTCCTTGTCCTGAGAAGAATGGCTGGATTTGAAAAGTAACAGAAAAATGGAAATCTGAAGCTACAGTTTTCATCAGACGGAATTGGATAAATATAACCCATGAACATTAATTTGACTTTATTTTTCTTATGTTTTGTTACAGGTAATCAGCAATGGAAAGCTAAGAAGTGCTTTTCATCGAGTAGTTACGAATTCAGATTGTTCTAGGACATCATTTGCCAACTTTTTTAATCTTCCGTTTGAGAGGATTATTGAACCTGCAAAATCAGTTGTCAGTCCAAGCAATCCGCCAGTATACAGAGGTTTCCTATTCAAAGAGTATATGGAAGTCCTTATGAGCAAGAATTCTGACACCAGTGCAACATTTGACTATTTCAAAGTCAAGAGCCAAGCTACCGAATAATGATGTTTTTGGATAAATATCTACTCTACCTATTGGAATATTGATGATTTAGCTAAAGCTACAGTTTCAGCGGAACTTATCAGCTAAACAGTATCTCCACTTTATTTATAAGGAATGCAGGATCTCGTTGGCATTGTATAATCTGCAGTATAAAATTAAGAAGTAGGTGACAAGTAAGCTCGTGTTACTCATTTGATAGTTTAATATGTTTTTAGCAGTAATTGCATCTTTTCCCTGAACACAGATCAAAACCTGAACTTCTAACTTTTTGGTCAACCCTGCCTCATATTACGTTGGAATAATTCCTCATATCCTCTGATCCTATAATCGGTACTTCTCTTGTTTTCATCATTTATCCTTGGGCTGATTTGTCGCGTAACAAGTTTGATTGACTTGATCAGTTTTTAGCTTACGAAGTAGAGACACAAGACATTGGTTGTTAACTGGTGGACTAAAGTATGAAATCTGTTCAAGTATATGAAATGACTTGTTAGATCTTTAAACCGAAACTATACAATAACAACATTGGTTTTTACGTATCATCACTGTTGACTAGACTTTATGATGATACATAATCCACACATCCGTCCATTGGCTCAGGCTGTGGATTAGATTTGTGTACACTAATTGGGAATACAACAACAAATTAACTGGGGTATAATATTGGAGTTAATCGGTTGTAGTTATCTTTTCAGTTAAATTTAAACTGTATATCAATTAGGGATTATATAGAATAAGTTAATTATTATTTTGAATGTTTGTTTAGATTAAGGGAAATTTGTCAAATTAGTCCCTCACATTTTTAGAAAAAACTTTTTTAGTAATTTACATTCAAAATCAGACAGAATAATCCCTCACATACAAAATATAAGCTTGTTTGGTTCTAATGCTCGTTTTTGATCATTTTTCCAATCAAAAATTGCATGCCTCTCTCATGTGAGTATAATTTCAATGATAAGTCTAGAAAAACATTTCTTTTCCCCATAGTTTTTCCTCCTTTCCTTCATATTTCAGTCGCCAAACCCTAGTTGCTTAACATTAAGATCAAAATCGAAGAAGAAAAACTCAGTTGGATAACTTGCCAGTGAGAGAGAATAGCAAGAAAATGCGCACAAGAGACTAACGTGTTGAAAATTTCCATGGACCCAAATAATGAACTATGTCATTGTGGTAGAGAACCCATCATTATAACTTCTTAGAAACCTACAAATCCAGTGAGGAGATTATACGGCTGTCCAAATTATGGAGTAACCTTTTAAATATTTCAGTTTGGTTTTGGTTCTGGGGGTGGAAATTTGGTCTTGATATGTGATGTTCTTGCTTTTAGTTTTAATATCACGTAATTAAGGTTTGATGGTTAAGATGTGAAGGATTGGGGGGGGGGGAAACTAGAGGAAAAAGAAGCATGCTTTCGGTTCATCCTTGAAATTATGCTCATTTGAGAGAGGCATATGATTGTTGATCAGAGAAATGAGAAAAAATGAGCATTAGGACCAAACAGGCACATATTTAATATGTGAGGGACTATTTTGACTGATTTTGAATGTCATGGACTAAAAGGTTTTGTTTTTTTAAAAATGTGATGAAATAATTTGGCAAACTTCCTGTAGATTAATTGTACCATACCTTGTTTTGAGCCTACAAATAGGCCATATATCGTTGTAGCTAAGTTTGGGAAATACAAAAAGATATTTTCCCCAAAATTCTTGTCTTCTTAACATGGTATTAGAGCGGGGATTCTAGATCTCTGTTCAAGTGCTATTCTGATATAATTTTGAACAAGAAACCATGGTGGTACCATCTGAGATAATGCAACGTAGGAAAGGACAAATTAACTCCATTCTTGAAGACTTCACGACAAGAATGATGGAAGTTTTGAATAGATGTTAGAGTTTTACACCAAGCAATAATCCTCCATGACTTAGATTGGTATCAAGTTGAATGACACCAACTATGCCTTTGGTCCCAAGTTGTCAAGATGTATATCTTTGACAAATACAAGTTGGATATATTAATGATGAACTTCCTCAACCTCCATTAGTAGATCCCACATATTAGCAGTAATGGATTGAAGACTTGATTGTGAAAAGATGGCTAATAAACAATATGGGTCCATTTCTGACCAATAACTTCATCCATTTTCCTACCATTAAAGTAGTACGGGATGCCATTGCCATGAGATATTTTGATGGTGTAGATGCATCTTAGTTGTATGATTTGCAATAGAGGTGACTAGATGAGACAAGTTAGAGGGCCAATTGAGACATATTACAACAACTTGTAAGATTTGTGGAGAGTAATTGATTTTTGTTTGCTGAACCCAATAGAACGCACTGCTAATATTGTTAGATATAACTCTCTCATACACAGAGAGGGGGTGTACATTTTTAACGATAGGTTAGATAACTGATTGGATAAATTTCATAGTGATGTGTTGAGAATGAAACCGTTCCCAACAATAAAAGAGGCATATTGTGAGGGCCTCAAAGTTTGATTCTTTTTCAAAAAATAAATAATAGTGATAATAATAATTATATTATGTATTTTCAATAAAATATTGGCAAATTCATGCATCGAGTTATCATTTTTTAATTTAGAGAATTTTTCATGAACAAATTGCCGGTTTTCGTTTTAGCCAGTTTAAGTGTTAATTTTTGATCAGTGACATGAATAGTAGATCTAAGATGAAACTGAACATATGTAGAGATATTATAGAGATATATTTATGGTAGGGCAGTGTCGGAAGGAGAAAATCCAATAAAAGTTAGAGCGTCATGCGTTAACGCGACATAAAGTGAAAGTTGACTAACTTTTCCCTGAAATGAGGATAGCCAAGCTTCTTGTCTCCATAAAGCCTTCATTCTTGCTCCATTTGCTCTTCATTTTATCCGGCCAAGGAAGTTTGAGAGAGTGAGAGAGAGAGAGATCCAAGACAAGAGAGGGAGAGATAGAGAGAGAAAAGAAAGCTTGCTTCATCTTCATCTTCATCTTCGTCTTCTTGAACCTTGAAGACACCATTGGAGAGAACTCATCTTGCTTCTTCTTCTCCTTGTTGCAGCTGAGTGAGAGAGAGAGCAAGAGAGAGAGATCCGAGAGTGAGAGAGAGAAAGAGAGCTTCATCTTATCTTCTTCTTCTTGATCTTGAAGTTTGTGGAGGAAATCACCAAGGAACAAGCAAATTTTGGGCTAAGCTTGGAGGATCTTGAGGGTACCAAGCTTGGAAGACAATCTTTGAGTAAAGCTACACTTGATCTTGCTAGATTTAGCTACATCTTGAGATATGATAGTTAGATCTTTTAGTTTTAACCTTGATAATGCTAGATCTTTTAGATCCATGGATTACTTTTGCTAAAAATGATATTCTTGGAACTTTGAGTTGGGCTCTTGAATTCCCAACTTAGGTAGCTGACTTGAGGTGCTCTCTTAGCTAGCAGACTTGAGGACTTTGTTGTGGTTGTGGTTGTTGTTGATGAGATGAGTTTATTTTATGGTTAGAAAGGAAAAATGTTGGTTAAAATTATGAAAAAAAGTGATGCTTGCTGGTTGAATTATAGCTGGAAAATTTTTATACTTGATTTCAAAATTTTATGATGTTTTTTGACTCGATTTTGTCCGAATAAATATTTATTATGTTTACTTATGAGTATATGCTTGAATGGAGTTGAATCTTGAATTTTGAATGGTGAAAAGTTGAGTTTTTCACTAATTTTTCGATAAATGTACTATTTGGACAGATTTGGGTAATTGAAATGTTTTGACCATTTTTCATGATTTTTTTGCGTTGAAATTTGGTGAAAATTGAACTAAAAACGTGTTAATGTCTTGATTAAAGTTTTAATGTTGAGTTTAAGCTCGAATGGGTGATTTTAGAAGTGAAAGACCTCACTTGATTTCATTGTTTTAAAAGTTGAGAAGTTGCGAGTATGGAGTATATCGTTGGAGCATTTTATTTTAAATGATGTAGCAATTTTAAATAGAGTCTTTTGTGATATTTTCCTACTCAATATGACTACTTTTCACTCGAGGAAAATTGAGGGAAATTTTGGGAAAAAATCTTGATTAAACCAATAACTAAGTTTATTTTGATTTGGTTTCACGAATGGAGGAGCGAAACTTATCTCCGTTCTTTATTTGTTTTTAGGGAGTGTGGACGACTTTTAAACCAAGCCAAATTTGGAATCTAAACCTTGCTATTTTAGTGATTTCCATGCATGTTATTTGATTATGTGAATTTGATTTGAATTATGTTTGATTAAGTGATTTGACGTGAAAACTTGGTTTATGGATCCATCAAATCGAGTAGTGTGTACTTTATCACATTTACTCCTATATGAATGGTAATATTTGTGAAAGTGTTTTGTTGTGATTTATGTGCATGATAAAATTTGGGAATTCCTGAGATCTATCAGTTAGTCAATCGACTCGAGCTGTAGGCTAGGCCTAGGTCGAGGAGAAATGACGAGCCATAGGGTTATTTATATGATGTGTGCACTAGACTTGGCGCATGGACTTGTCCCTTTTGAAGAGCAATAATCAATTTATGTGTGCTTAAACGGGAGTAAGTGCTACGCCTATTAGGGCAGTAGTCACCTCTTAGTCCGTATTAGTTTATGTGTCTGAGCGGGAGTAAGTGCTACGCCTACTAGGGCGGGAGTCACCTCTTAGTCCGTATTAATCACCCCTAATATGATTGAGTATTACCCTTTTTATGCGTTTGGAGTTCGGGCCCAGTGGGTGTTTTGGTGGAGTTAGGAGTAATTAGAGTTCTACATGGTATTTATGTGCCAAAGTTGACGAAGTGTCAACTATGTGGGACGTGTTCAAGCCTGGTGGGAATTAACTCTTGAGACTCAAGTTTCGTGGACTTTGACTCCTAAGAGCCCCTGCATCCTACCTTTGTGTTGTTACTTGCTTTTCTTATTTGTTTATTTCTAACTATGAATTTGAAGTGAAATTTCATATGCTCTATGTGATTTGTATGTCTTTTAGAACTCACTGGGTTTTAGCTCATTCTTTTAAATTTGTTTTCCTTAACAGGGACTGAGAACCCAAGTAATGGAGCCACTCGTTAGAGCTAGATTTTACTTTTGTATCTAGTCTGAGAAACTTGAACTTTGTATTAGGGTTTTGTATCGTGATACTTTGAATGTATAATTAAGTCCTTTGGATTATATTTTGGATTGTAAGATGATCTTCTAATTGTACTTCACGTGTTTTGGGATTACAAGGTTTGGTTAGTGAATTTTTGAGTTGTCGATTGGTTTAGATTTGTTATTAAAATTTAGTTTGAAGAATTAGTGATCATTTGAATGAGTGAGTCCTGATGAGAGTTGGGCAGGTGGTCTACTGATACCTTAGGGTGTGCCCTAACAAAAGGTAGGGCTGTCACACTTATGCCTAGGTTCAGTGTGAGGTAGCAGACAGTCTGTAATGTTGACAGGAGGAGACAACATAATCGGCTTTGCCATGACTTCTAATCGATCCTATAATACTGATAAATACAATTTACAACTAATCGGCAGTATGCATTTGGAGTCGATCAGTAAATGGCATGATGGCAAATATTCACACATCTACTAGTATGGGCCGATTACTAATTGGCATAGTGGCCAGTCAGCTAATCAGTAATCGGCTTGGTGATAATTGATTGCATCACAAGGAGTTCATCAGTGGTGGTCACATCAAGGCATAATTGGCAACTAGTTTTCATGAATTGGTGATCACAAGTTAATCGGTGATGATGGCACCAAATCGAGGCTGATAGGTGTGAGTAATGAAGGTTCCATGGAAGATTGGTAACAATGGCCGATATTGATATGCTCATTGGTGCGTATAGACACATGCCGATACGTGTTCATCGATAAGTGCTGATACAGAAGGATCTGACAAATCAATGAGACATCGATGGGGGTCAATATAATTGTTGGTAGTGAAAAGGTATATCAGCTCGTGGCCTTATAAAGTAGGGATAAGCTGGTTATGCTACTCCTAAAATATAGAAATGGAAAGTTACCGCTACTCATGAATAGGATGATGTAGCTAATGTGGGATCTAATCATTGGATAAAGAAGACCATGAATTCAATCATGAAGAAGATGAACTTATCAAGAGAAACAGCTATTGATTTTACGGAGAAACATTGCCATATCTCTTCTATAATGCCGAAAACAACATCAGATGAAAAACAACAATTTCACTCCATAAAAAAGAAAAGATCTGATCTTTTATTTTTCCTTTAAATAGCTTTCTTAGATTGTTAGGCTATATTTAGGATTTCCAAAGATTTCATAGAATTATTTTTCATAGAATCATTAGGCTAGCCATTAGGATTTCCATATTTCTCTTGCAATCATTTTGATATTCATGTACAAATCAACAAGTTTAGTTTGAATGTTATTTCTATTTCCAAGCAGCATTCATGAAGTCCCGATCTATTTCATGTTTTTGAGTTCATAAGCAACCTCTAATTTGGTAGTTTTCATCACAATCGGCTCTTTCTCTTCTTAGTTTTCCCTAATTTTTTGGTCATAATTGGTTGTTCTTGACACGAATTTTAAGTTCTTGAGATTCTTCAAGATAGGACAGACAGCAATCAGCTAGAGGTTAGTGCAATCAGCGTGCATTCTTTATTATTAAAATTAGTCCATCCGCATAGGTTTTCTTGATTTTGCTTGGACAAATCAGGTGGCATACTCAAAATTAATAAGAGTATGTAGCTATTCAAAATCAGCACAAACATATTAGCGCGCTCGGTGGGACCATGTTAAGAGTGACCTGATAAGTGTTTATTTTGTGTGTTTAAAATATGTTTTTCTATCTAGTTTCTGTGTGTTTTAGCTATTTTAATGGCTATCTAATTAGGGTTTCTAGTGAAATTTTACATTTTATGGTTTAAATTAGAGAAAATGCATTTTTGTGGATTAATGTAGTGAAGACTTCATGTTTTTGTAGGATTAATTGCTCAATCATCAAATGAGGAGAAAATGAGAAGATATTTGCAAAGAAACTTGGACAGAAAGTTGGAAAATTGAATTATCTGATGTTGATGAAATTCTAAATTGGAATGAGCAAAATGCAATTCAAATATCAAGGAATCAAAGGATCAAAAGTAGGAGCAATTAACGCATCAATTTCATGATAAAAAATTCAGATTTTACAAATTTTAAAAGGATTCGTGACCCAATATGCAATGTAACAATTGGAGAAAATCAATTAGCTCGCGATTCTCTCTCAGTGGGGATAGGGGAGGTGATCTGTGATGGGATCCGTGAGCCTCTGCCTTGCGGATCCACATGAGGATGTAGACACCAAATTTTGACTATTTCAATTGTTTTCTTATGTTTTTATCTATTAATGTTTAGTTATTTATTTTTGAATATTCTAACACATTTTTCTTATTTTGTAGGTTTTCAAAAAAAAAAAAAAAAAAACCAACGCTGGATGAGTCCAGTGAACTAGTCCGTAACAGAATCTGAAAAAAAATGATGCTGCTTTCTTCCAGCCTTTCCTTCCTCATTTCCAGCTGTATTTTTCGTGTCTTTTGCATCAAGTAATCGTTTTAGTTAATGCCCAAATCACCCTTGATCCTTAAGACACAAATAAAACGCATCCAATGATCAAAATTAACCCAAGAAAACCCTCAAAGTATCCAAGCCCTTGGTTGTAGGTTTTAATGCCTATAAATCACCCATGTTAGGGTTTTCTAAAAAGGGGGGTGGAAATCTGAGAGAGAAAAGAGAGAAGAGGGAGGCTGAGAGAGAGGAAAAGGAGAGAAAAATGATTGAAAATCAAAGAAAAAAGAGAAAAGGAGAGAAAAGAAAGAACTAGGGTTTCTTTTTTAGTGAATATTTTCTGGAATTTTGGTGATTACTTGTCGTTTTTCTCAAGCTTCTGAATCAGGTAGTCTTTCTATACTCTATCTATTCTTTTTCCTGGTCGAAAATTGCTAGAAATCAGACCTTTTGGTGGAACTAAGGTCTTGGCTATGTTTTTTGATGTTTTATAATATTTGATGATATTTATTTGTTGTTATATGAGTATGTTACGTTTAGATAGCCTTGGTAAGGCTATTAGATTTGTTTTTACGCTTAAAATCAGACGCTTGATGCTTACGTGATGATGTTGTGATTTGAGAAATTTCTGGAAAATGTTCTTCACGCTTTGAAGATGTGAAGAAACGCGGACCACTTGCACGGAATTCTCAGCAGAACGCTCGCTTTCCTCTTGAATGTTTGAAGATGTGAAAAACGCGGGTATGCAGCCCCAGCGTAACCTCCCGCGCTTCTAGCCTGACAGTTCTTCCCTTCCCCTTTTTGTCTATTTGATGATGTCGATGCTTAAGATTTGGCCTTCTTCGGTTTTAGCTTGTTTTGACATGATCTGAATGCTGATGTTTAATGCTTCAAATAGATCCCCTTGCCTCTGATGATTTTGTTTTATGTTATTGTCTGAAAAACTGGAAGCAATCTTCCTGATATTTTGAAGATGGGAAGAGACGCGGAGAGTTACGCGGCTGAGTCCGCGTTTCCTGTCCGCGTTTCCCCTCTGGACTTTGATTTTTGCTTGTAACGCGGACGTAGTTGCGCGGCTCTTCCCGCGTTTCTACTTCGCGTAACCTCTGTTTCGTATTGCTGATATTTCCGCTTTTGTTCCGAATCTTACTCTATTACCTAGTCTTGTCTATGTTGCTTGCAGAATCTGTTTAGATACCCTCTCTTTGAATTTTTGATTGATTTTTCCTTTAAATTGGTACCTTGATCCCTTTTGTTGATATTGAGTCTTAGATAACCATTTCCCTCATTTAAGGATTCAATTAAGGCATCACATCAAGGGATGGTAACTTCTTTCTCCTATTATGTGCTCTTATGTGTTTTTACATGATCTTGCATGTGTTAAATTAAGTTTTTCCTTTGCTCTTATTCATGTCTAGTCTTTATTTATGTCATTTAATTTTTGGGTAAATCATTTGGAGGCCTTGGATGCCAAGTTGTAATAGATAGGTTTAATTTTGCAAAAAGTGTATTTATTCTAGAAAATGTAATAGTTAGATTATTATTCCGAATTTTTCCCCTTAGAATGTATTTAGGTTCCCCAATGTAATAATTAGGTTTTTATATGCTTATTTTGCATGCTTGCATGATTATGTGTTTACTTGCTTTATTAGGATCTTACATCTAGACATTATGCCTATGTGTTATGTGTTTATGTGTTTTATGTGTTTACTTGCTTTATTATCATGTCTACATGTTTATTGTGTAAATGTATTGACGTCACCACACTAGTCCAACGCTAGTTGTGGCCTTTCCTTTCTATTTCTCACTAATCCAATGTTAGTGAGAACCTTTTGACGAGGGCTAGTCCAATGCTAGACCCTTAAATGCCGTTCATGCATTAGATACGAATTTCACACACTTTTCACTTTTAGAGTTTCTTTCCCATTTTTGCATGTTATTATTCTCCCATCCCGTATGCGAAACATGTCATTTAAGTTTTCTTTTTCGTCAAAAAATAGATTAGTGCATTTAAGGTATTACCCTTTGAATTAGGGAAAAGAGCGAGTATGGCTTCTTAGCCTTAGCACGCTTTTATTTCCTTCTATGAAAAGGAAGATTTAAAGTCCCGAACTTAGTCCCCCGCACCCATTATGATTGCATTATCCTTCTTTAGGACATACATGTGCATTATTTTAAATTCTATCAAAATCATTCTTTAAAAAAATCAAGTTTCTTTTTTCATGTTTAGCAATTCAAAGTCAAAGAACCGTTTTTCTTAAAAATTGCATCTTTTGAAAATTCAAGTTCCTCTTTGCACTTAAAATTGATCTTTTCAAAAATCCAACTTCTTTTCCCTTGAGATTTTATAAAATTGCATTTCTTTTTGAAAACCCTAGTTCTCCCGTCTTTTTCGAGTCTCATCATTTGCATTTTTTCGTGACCTCCTCGAGGGATCAAACTTGGATGACACAATTAATGTGATCAATTCCAATCAAACCTCAAGGAGACATTTTGTCCCTCTCGATCCAACATTAGGTCTAGGTTTTGCATCCATATAGATAACATCCAAATGTGATAAATTTAAAAGTTAGAATTAGGAAATTTTTAACTAAATCTTGCAACTAGCTTTGGCTAGGTTAGAAGGGTGCCTTAGAGACGAGTAACATCGAATCTTTGCCTTCCCTTTTTTCAACTGTGACCCCCGAACCTTTTTTCTCTAGTTTTTAAAGACTTGGAGTCGTCTAAAAAGGGTTTTCTTAGTTTATTTTCATTAATTAAAATTTTTTGGGTGACTTGGTACACCTAAACTCCATACCAAGTGGCGACTCCAAACTTTTCTAAAACCCTTTTCTAGACTTTAGTTTTCGGTCCAAACCGTCGCATTTTTGTAGTCCCATGACCCGTTTCTATTCTTTTCTTTTTCAAAAAATCAATTTTCCCTTTTCACAAAAAAATGGGGCACGACAGAGGATCCACATCGCGGATCCCTGACAATGACTTGAACAAGTTGCAGCCGAATTCCAGAAAATTTTCAGTTAATTCTAGCTCAACTTTTGAACAAATTTCAGCAGAAAGTTGCGTGAAGAATCTTGTAAAGTTGAAGAAACAACTCATGACTAATCAAAAACACAATTTGCATCAACTTTACAACTCATTTGAGGTTGAAATTCAATGGATTCAATGCATGAAGACACTTTGAAGACAATTCAAGGATATGAAGATTCATGAAGCCATTTTTCTTGACTTTTAAAACTAAAACTTTTCTTGTGTTCACATGATAGAGTTTTGGAAGCTTATGGATGAAATCTTCTATAAATAGGGCCTTTTGTAGACAACAGAAAAAAGATTAGAAGGAAGGCTAGAATTACTACCAAAATGTAGTCTTCACTCGTTTTTCTTAATTCATTAGTTTAGTATAGTTAGTAGTGTAATGCCTTGAGTTATGGATGAACTTTCTATATCTTATTTGTGATATTTACATGGTTATTTGATGCTATTATTTTGAGCAAGTATTTAGTACTTTTGGCTTTTCTAATCATGATTAACCGGCCATTAATTGTGATCATCTCAAGGTGTTAAGTTTAAATGAAAATGAGAATTTGACACTAGTTCATGAAGTGCTAAACCTAGAAAGTCACTCACAAGTGTAGAGTGGCGCCTTTGTGGCTTTAGTGATTTATTTCATGTAATTTCATTGAGCAAATAAGCTTGTAGTTAATTCCATAACCACGCTAGTATGTATGGTTTAGTTATGAGTATAGTTGATTCACTACGAAAGTATGTTTCACATGCATTAGGAAATTATGTCATGCTTAGCCAAATTAACATCATTAATGCAACTGGTAACTTCATTTGCAAGAGTAGTAAAGAATTCCATAACTTGAGGAGCTTTTAATTGTTATTTGTTTACTTATTTTATTCCATGTTTGTAGTTTAGATTTAATTTACTTGCGTGTGACAATCTAAATAATAGAGGAGTTTGAAAATCACCGGTACTTGACATTCTTCCCTGTGGGATCGACACTTAATCTACCCTATGCTCGATAAACGATCTGTATACTTGCAGAAAATGGGGTGTTTAGATTTTATATTAAAATTTGGTGTATGGTAAAACCTCGTCATGACCGATAAGAGAATCATGCCAAATAACAAACATATTATCTAGGGCAGAGTCTTGAATCTTTATGAAATGACTTCATCAGCATCAGCTCATAAGGAATCAAAGACTGAATCATAGCCAGTCGGTATCCAATAGTTCACAATGAAAATCAATGTCGATAGACTGGAACAAATAGTGGCCAGGTTACTTGAAAGACAAGAGGCATGCTGGCACCTCATGAGAAAGGAATAGGAGGCACATTGGTATCTCATGAGAAAGGAGTAAGAAACTCGACTAGAGTAGATGATGAAGAGACTAGATGATAGATTATCAAGCAAATTTGGTCAGGATATCCAAGGGGTAAAAGATGCATTAGACCAAGCAACCACTTCATTAGTGTGTTATAGTATCGATTTATCAGTCCACGATGACACCAATTTATCAGTACATTGTGCTACTAATATTTCTAATAAATGTGTTCATAGTCACAACCCCCTAAAAGATACAACAGTCTTATTGGCTGATGAGAAGATAATGATCAATGGAAAGCCATATACTTGGATTAGATGACAATCATCAAAATGTGAATCAGCAACTATAGTCAACACGGCAGACCATAGTAAAAAGCCAAATACTTCAAATCCCACTGATATCGGCACTTTGCAGGTTGATTCATCAGTTAGTATGCAAGTAAGACAAATAGGTGAATAGTTGATAGTGGTTGTTGATTCAAACACAGCTGTTGTCGATAATGGAAAAAATAGCACCACTGCTGGTTTCATTAGTGTAGATGTTCATTGGTACAGTAATTAGCATACTCATGCTAACGGACAACATGGAAGTTCTGCTAGTCAATTAGTAATCACAACATTAGAAAATTGATATCAACAAGCTAAACATGTGAGTTTGTCACATTTTATGCGCAAAAGAGGTAAACTTACACTTAAGGTGCAGTTGTTTATTAGCAAAAAAATCACGTGGGTTAAGATGCTACCGTCGATAGCTAAAGTATCAGTGCATCAATGATAGAAGAAAATATATGTTCAAAACATGCAGCAAACCAAGAGTGGTGAAACTCTTCTATACATTATTTGGTCAATGGCATGCCGTATGGTATCAGAGGATCTCTTTTCAGTTGTATAAAATGACTATCACCAACTCAAAAGCATACTGATGGAAATATAGGAAGAAGAGTTAAAATTACACCAATTAGTTCATACCCATAAGGTGTACAATAGGTAACAACTTAGAAATCGGCATGTTATTTAAGCACTCTATCAATGCTCACAAATATCCATTAATAGAGTGCTTGGGAGGCATCTATTAGCGTCATGTATACCACGTATCAGCATATAGATAATTGGTCGTATGGTACTAATAAATACAATTTATAGCTCATCGACAGCATGCATTTGGAGTCAATTAGTAACCGGTATGATGACCAGATGCATTAATAAAGTGCTTGGGGGGCAACTATTGGTGCCATATATACCACCTATCAGCACATAGATAATCGGTCATATAGTACCGATAAATATAATTTACAGCTTATCGCCAGCATGTATTTAGAGTTGATCAATGATCAACATGATGATAGATATTCACATCTATTAGCATGGGCTGATTACTAATCAGCATGGTGGTCAATCAGTCAAACACTAATCGGCATGATGGCCGATCACTAATCGGCATGGTGGCCATTCAGTAATTGATTGCATCATAAGGAGTTCATTAGTGGTACTCAAATGGGGCATAATTGGTAACTAACTTTCATAAATTGGCGACCATAAGTTACTCGGTGATGATAATACCAAATCGAGACTAATAGGTAAGAGTAATGATGGTTTAATGGAAGATCAGTAACAATGGCCGATACTGATATACTAGTTGGTGCATATAGACACGTGCGAATACGTGTTCATCGAAAGGTACTAATATAGAATGAGCTGATAAATCAATCAAACATTGATGGAGGTTGATCGGGTAGCTGGTAGTGAAGATTTATATCAGTTCATGACACTATAAAGTAGGGATAAGATAGTTACGCTATCCCTAAAATATAGAAATGGGTAGTTACCACTACCCATGAACAGGTTGATATGGCTAACATGGCATTTAATCATTGGATAAAGAAGACCATCAACTCAATCATCAAGAAGATGGACTCATCAAGAGAAATTGTTGCTAAATTTAGCAGGAAACATTGCCACACCTCTTTTATAAATGCCGAATACAGCATCAGATGAAAAACAACAATTCCACTTCATAAAAATGGCAAGATTTGATGTTTTCTTTTTCCTTTAAAAAACTTTCTTAGATTATTAGGCTAGATTTAGGATTTTCCAAAATTTTCCAAAATTAATTTTCATAGAATTATTAGGCTAGACATTAGGATTTCTAAATTTCTCTTGCGATCATTTCAATATTCATGTACAAATCAACAAGTTTAGTTTGAATGTTATTTCTACTTCCAAGCAGCTTTCATAAAATCCACGATTTATTTCATGTTTTTGAGTTCATCAACAGCAACTAATTTGGTAGTTTTTATCGCAATCGGCTCTCTTTCTTCTTAGTTTTCCTTTATTTTCTTGTTCATAATCAGCTGTTCTTGTCACGATTTTTAAGTCCTTGAGATTCTTCAAGGCAGGTGAACAGCAGTCATCTAGAGATTAGTGCAATCGGAGTACATTCGTTGTTATTAAAAGCAGCCAATTTGCAAAGGTTTTCCTGATTTTTCTTGGACAAATCAGGTGGCACACTCAAAATTAGTTAGAGTTTGTAGTTGTCAAAAATTGGCACAAACCCGTATGATACTTGTTTCAACTTGCATGGATATCCACTTGGTGGAAGGAGTGTAAATGATGAAACTGACTAGCTGATCGGTTGAATATTGCTAATCAAAATGGTATAGTACCTGTAGTAATAGCTGATTCAAGGGACTCAGCCATAACCCTTAACATTATATAGGTGCCTTCTGTCTCTTCTAACTGATACCTCAGCAACTTATCAACATCAAGGTAATTATGGTTTTTATTGACAAATAGTGATAGGATTATTGTGGATCATCGATTGTGGAGTCATTATCACATGACCTATGATCTGAATGATTTTTTATCTATTACTTAACTAAGACAATCCATGATTTTTAATACCAACAGTGTTCAATATCCAGTTATAAGGGTTGGAACTGTTATTTTATTATCATCTCTTTCTTTGCTTGATACCTTATTGCTTCCCTCCATATTAAATAATTTATTATCTATTAGTTAAATAGTAGCTGATCTTAATTGTATAGTACCGATATATCTAATTTTTTGTTTTCTTCAACACATACTCATTAAGAAGACAATCATTTGTAATATTAGGAGAGGGGATTTATACTACATAGATAATTTTAGTCCACAGAAAGGAAATCAGATGAGACGTACTGATAATAGGGTATCCATCATCTGGGTGCATGAAGCACTTGTTTCCTGACTTGCTCTCTTGTGTTGAAGTTATCGATATGAAATATAAAACCTATATTTTGGTCAAGAGTCATAAAGTTTCTTATCCAGTTAGTCTTAGAATGTGTGATACTTCTTTTGCTTTAATACATTTTCATGTGTGGGAATCTTCAACAATTACTTCATCTACTGGTATTCGTTAGTTTGTAATTTTTGTAAATGATTGTACTTGGATGATTTGATTATTTATTCAAGCAAAAAATGAAGTGTTTGATATTTTCAAATCATTTCAAATAATGATTCACACAAAATTTTCATTTACTATCAAGATCTTATGATTTGATAATGGGCATAAGTATGAAATCAATCATTTAAAAAAAATTTCAAAACTATTGATCTTATACATTAGACCTCCTATACTCAACTGCGTAGTAGAGTAGATCTGTTAAGAGGAAAAATTAGCATATATTAGAAATAGTATATGCCCTGATGATTAGTGTGAATGTTTTATGCAAATATCAGCCTAATGCAGTTACTATAGCAATCCACTTGCTGAATAGATTGTCTTGAAAAGTCATTGACATTCAAATTCCACTGCAAGTTTTTTCTCAACGCTTTATTCTATCATCGATGCTAATCTTCTACATGAGTGTTTGGATATGTGACCTTTGTTCATCTACACAAGACTTGGTGTGGAGTAAATTAGATTCCTGTGCTATTCGCTGTGTTTGCTTAGATCATATTGTGCACGAGAATGGTCATTGGTGCTATGATCCAATCACCAAGAGAATGTATATGACAATGGACATTAACTTTTTGGAACAAACATTCTTCTCACCATCAATACTTAATTCTTCATTTTAGGGGCAGATTAAGGATAAATGAAGAGTAGAATTGGTTAGGGTTCCATGGTCATTGTAGCCACATACCGATATGACTGATACTGATTTGCCAACTATTGATATACCAGTTACCGATATTCTAGTAGCTAATTTACCTACCAATTTGCCAGCAACTAATGGTGACGAAGATTTATCTATAATTGATGATGAAAATATTTCAAAAATAGATAATACTCATGATAAGCATCAGGAAGTTGCTGCAGAGATGACCTCTAAAGAAGCTGATATGACTAATATAATCTCTCATTTCTTAGAACTTGACCATCATTTTCCTAAAAATGTTCTTCAGGTTAGTGCTCCGTTACCCCTTTACTACAATTGATAAATTTATATTGCCTGACAGATCTATCCGTGATAAACTACCAAGTTGGTACTCTCTAGAAGTTCATGTAAAACAATTCAAATATCTCATTGCCAATTATGTATCAACTTACAAGATATCTAAACCTTTGGAGGTCTTTATATACAGTGTGTCATCGATTGATATTCTAAATGGAGTGCATACTACTTCTATGGATCCAAATTGGACTCAAGCTGTAGAAAATGAAATGTTAGCATTCCAAAAAAAGTACATGGACCTTAGTTCCACTGTCAGAATGAAAAAGGATCATGGGATGCAAATGGCTTTTCTCATTAGAGTACAAGGCTAATGGATCAATTGACCAATATAAGACTCTATTTGTAGTTAATGGATAACATATACTTATGGCATTGACTATTAAGAGCCCTTCTTACCAGTGGCAAATTTGGACATGATTAGAGTTTTATTGTCCCTTACAGTCAGTTTAAATTGGCTGTTGCATAAATTCGATGTGAAAAATGCTTTGTTGCATGCTGACCTTGAAGAATAGGTGTATACGAATATCTCACCTGAATATTCCAGTATTTTAAAAGCAAATGTTGTCTACAGATTGTAGAAAACTCTTTATGGAATGGAACAGTCATTCCATGTTTGTTTTGACAAATTTATCTTGGTTATGAAGAAGTGTAGTTATCAGCAAAGTAATGCAGACTATATTCTTGAATTATCAATTTGGAAAGGTAATGGCTCTGATAATCTATGGCGATGACATAGTTATCATAGGTGATGATGAATAGGATATCTTTAAGTTGCAAGATCGATTATCAGCTGAATTTGAGATAAAGAACTTAGGAAGTCTCTATTATTTTTTGGGAATTGAGTGGCAATGTCAGTACAAGGCATTTTACTATTCCAATAGAAGTATGTATTTGACTTCTTGGTAGAAGTTAGGTTGCAAGACTATAAACCTACTAGCATGCTACTTATCTAGAACCACATATTTGGAGAACATCTAGATCAAAAGTTGATTGATAAAGAAGGATATCAAAGATTGGCTAATAAGTTGATTTATTTGTCACATTCTTGTCCTGATATAGCATATACTATTATTGTTGTTAGTTAATTTGTGCATTTCCCAAGTAACTGGCATATAGAAGCTGTGATGTGGATTTTTTGATATTTGAAGGGTTCATTTGGAAAAAGCCTTTTATAATCTAAGAATAATCATCTCAATATTCAAGGTTACACAGATGTCGATTGGGCAAGAGACCCAAATGATCGAAAATCGACTTCAGATTATTTCAGATTTATAGGTGGCAAATAAGTCACTTGGAGAAGCAAGAGACAGAAAATGGTGGTTTTTTCTAGTATAGAAGCAGAATTTAGAAGAACAGCCAAAGAGGTGTGTGAACTTCTTTGACTTAAAAAGCTGCTTACTGACATTGATCGTGTTTGAACTTTTGAAATGGATTTGTTTTGTGATAACAAAGTAGCTATCAATATTTCTCAAAATCCTATTTGGCATGACTGGACTAAACACGTAAAAGTTGATTGGTATCAAACAAAATCTTGAAGATAAGGTGATTTGATTTCCATTCATGAAGTCGAAATTAAGATCAGCTGGTCAATCCAGTCACGTAAGTTGTGCTAACTAAAAACTTCTACAACTCACTTAGCAAGTGATAAGTGTCTATTTTGTGTGCTTGAAGTATGTTTAACTATTTATTTTTTGTGTGTTTTAGTTATTTTAATGGCTAATTAGCTAGGGTTTCTAGTGGAGTTTTGAATTTTATGGTTTAAATAGAAAAAGTGCATTTCTATGGATTAAAGTAGTAAAAACCTCATGTTTTGTAGGACTATATCTCAATCATCAAATGAAGTGAAATGAGAATATATTTGCATGATTATTGATGATTTGAATTAATTTCAGGCAAAGAAGCTTGGAAGGAAAGTTGGAAAATTAAAATATCTGAAGTTGATAAAGTTCCAAATTAAGATGATCATATTGCAATTCAATCATCAAGGAACTAAGGGGTCAAAAGTCGAAAGATTTAACGCTTCAATTTCACTACGAAAAATTCAAATTTTGTGATCTTGCAGTCAATCCGCGACCCAAAACGCGAAGTGTCAATTGGAAAAATTAAACAATCCGCAACTCTCTCTCAGAAGAGATAGTGCTGCTAGATCCGCGATACTATCCGCGAGCTGTTGCCTCGCGAATCCCTGATAATGACCTATACAAGTTGCAGTCGATTTTTAGAAATTTTTCAGTTCACTTCTAACTCAACTTTGGACGAATTTCAGCTGCAAATTGTGTGAAGAATCTTGGAAAGTTGGAGAAACAACTTGTGGCAAATTCAAAACACAATTTGTATCAACTTTACAACTCATTTGATGCTTGATTAAGATGCATGAAGACATTTCAAGGAATGAAGATTCATAGAAACCATTTTTCTTGACTTTTGAAGCTCAACTTTGCTTGTGTTCACATGATGACGATTTGGAAGATTATGGAGGATATCTTCTATAAATAGGGCCTTTGGTAGACAAGAAAAAGATAACTTGGAGAAGAAGACTAGAAACACTACCAAAAATGTAGTCTTCACTAGTTTTTCTTAGTTCATTAGTTTAGTATAGTTAGTAGTATATGTTATTGTAGTTTTTCATCTTGTACTTATAGTTAGATTTTGATGAAGAATTGAAGAGTAAAGATGGAGAGTTGAAGCTCTAGTGACATGGGTGACTTCTCTCCTATCACTTTCTCTTTTGTATTTGAGTTCATGTTTAGCTATAACACAAGTATGATCTTTTCTTTCTTTGTCATGTTTAGCTAAAGTTTATGCCTTGAGTTATGGATGAACTTTCTACATCTTGTTTGTGATGTTTACTTAGCTATTTGATGCTATTATTTTGAACAAGTTATTTAGTACTTTGGCTTTTATAATCATGATTAACCGGTCATTAATTGTGATCATCTTAAGGTTTTAAGTTTGCAATGAAAATTAGAATTTGACACTAGTTCATGAGGTGCTAAACTTAGGTAGTTCACTCACAAGAGTAGGGTGGCACTTTTATGCTTTAGTGATTTATTTCATGTAATTTCATAGAGCAAATGAGCTTTTAATTAATTCCATAACCACAAGTGTTGGTATGGTTTAGCTATAAGTATAGTCGATTCACTACGAGAGTATGTTTCACATGCATTAGGAAATTACGTCATGCTTAGCCAAAGTAATAACATCAATTCAACCGGTAGCTTCATTTGCAAGAGTAGTAAGGAATTTCATAACTCTAGAAGTTTTTTAAATTGCTATTTTTACTCATTTTATTTCATGTTTGTAGTTTAGATTTACTTATTTACTTGTGATAGTCTAAATTATAGAGGAGTTTGAAAACCACCAGTACTTGACAATCTTCCCTGTGGGATTGACACCTAATATACCTTATGTTTAATAAACGATCTGTATACTTGCAGTAAACGCGGTGTTTAGCTTTTATAATTAAAATTTGGTGTATGGCAAAACCTCGTCAGCAAGTTAAGTATGTATAATATCTACATACCAACCTGAGAGGGAGTATTAGAGTGAGTTGATTGTAATTATCTTTTCAATTAAAGTGTATATCAATTAGATTTAAAGTATATATCAATTAGGGATTAGATGGGGGATAGAATTAGTTAGTTATCAATTTGAGCGTTTGTCAAGATTCATTGTACCATACCTTGTTGTAAGCCTATAAATAGGCCATGTCATTATAGTAATTGCAGAAAATACAAAAAGATATTTTGCCCAAATATTCTTTTCTTCTTTACCTATGATATGGAGGAAAACAGGCATTGTTAAAATAGAAAAATAAGGTATAAGTTGGCTATTGGCCTACTGATATTGAAGAGCTTAAAATTCTTCTAGAGCCATACATTATTAACATTACTAGGCAAGAAAGCCCGCACAAGTTGTGGATTTTTTGTTCCTATATGTGGCACATTATAGTTTTACTATTTTTTAAAATAATTTTGAGATGATAAATTCTTAATTTCAGTATAAACATTATGATATACTTATATTTTTTGCTCAATTATTGGATTTGTATTACAAAAAATTGTTACCTTTTTTTATTGTAAGGCCCAAAGACAACCTAAGAGGGGTAGTGAATTAGGTTGATTAAAAAATTAATCGAGTGATACCCCTTTTTTTTTCACAATGAAAGATGTAATCTCTTAAACAATTAAAATATCACACAAATAAGCAATGAGAATCGAGATCAGTAGATGATATAGCAATGAATAAGTCGAGAAGTGAGCTGAAAATTAAGATGATAGAAAGCAAACCAATTCTCTTCAAAACTCCTCTTGAGTTTGAAGAATGATCCTCAATTCAAGCAACTTCAACTTGGTGAATTACAATCAACCTTTGTGTACAATGGAAGGATCACTTCCTCCTAACCCCAAGCAGCATTTAGTCAAGCAAGGAAGTTTTACAATTTCACAGATAACCCTCACAAAGCTACACTATTGATGAACTCACTCACAATTGAAAAGCTTGCAAATGAACTAACACTTCAAGACCTACAATTCTTACACCAAGAGTATTTTCTTGCTAAAATCACTCTTAAGAACTTGTATTCTAAGTGTTCAAAAGTTGTCTACGAAGTTCAGACAAGGTTGTATTTATAGGGGACCAAAAAGTGTATTGGTATTAGTGGTTAACGGATAGAAGAAGCTGAAGAGTCAACTAGCCGTTGGCGCTATCGGATGTTCGACACAATGTTATGCATCCGAAACTAGCGTTTGACAGGTTATTTCGTTCTTTATCGGACGGCCGATGCATATTTCTGCGTCCGATGAGCTTTGCATCCGACAGCGACCATAGAGCTAAGAAAATCTTCTTGGATATGATCGGATGGCCGATGCATATTTTTGCGTCCGACAGCGACCAGAGAGCTCAGAATTCTTCTTGGATGCGTTCGGCCGGCCGATGAGGTTGATGTGCATCCGATACGAGTGTCCGATGGATCCCCTGTCTATCGGACATCTGGTCAGGTTTAACCCAAACTCATTTACTGCTTCTTAATTTCCTTAATGTAATTACAATAACTATTAAATTCTAAAGCTAATTTAATATCCACAGGGCCACAACACTAAAACTATACATGAACTAGTAACAGCTTATTAAAAAGTACATAAACCAAGAATTTTCCAACAATAATATATTCAATTAGTTCAAAGTACATTGAAAATGGTAATAAACCATGATCAAGTGTCAATACATTTTTAAAGGTCCTCAGTTTGCTCGTACTCAGATTTATCCCATCCCTTTGTTCATAGTTATCAGATTTTGAATAGAAATACAGTTTTTGAATCCAAATAGAAGTAAACAAATTAATTTGGATCATTGCGCTTATGTTCTTAATCTTTTGACATAATTTTGTATATTTAATATTAGAAATACATATTAATATATTTTGATAGAAATAAAGTACTAATATTGCATATTTAGATATATAATTATATATATCAAAATATGAATATATTAGATTAATTACATATATAGATATAATGGCTAGGTCTATATCGGGTTCAAGCCTAATAAGTCCCAAGTTCGACTCACATTTAATTTGGATCTAATATTTAGGTTCAAACTCAGCTTGATTCAATGAAATGTTAGGCTCAATGGGTTTCTCTCAGATTGGATCGGCCCCATTAATAGTCCTACCATGTATGTGTACAAACAATTGATCTTCTCGCAAAGGTAAGACAAAAGTGGAAGAGCTTGATTATTATCATTTTTTAAATTTAGGTATACTCCAAATCTGGAACGAGGCTGAAATGGGTGCAAGCCAAACTGAGCTTCATAATAAAATTTTTAAATATAACATGAAATTAATATAATTGAAGTAAGGTAATGTTGTCATTTCCTGTACTCATGCCATTTTTTTTGGGGGTCTGCTAGTGAAGTTGTATGTTCAAATTACACAATTACAGATAATAGATAGCAAGTGTACTTTGTGTAAATTTAACTATACCACTTGATAAAGCCTTTGGGGATTGTTGAAAATACTTAAACTGAGATCAATTTCAAGGATGTGTATCAAGTTTATTAAATATACTCAAACTGATTTCCTTTGGCAAGCCTGATAAATTTATGCAAAGAAGGAAAGTGGTTATTGTAATTTAAAACTAAACCAATTAATTCGATGACTAATTAATGTTTTTGTCCCCGTTGTTCATGTACATAAGACTATTGTTGAACTTTCTTTTGGGTGGAAGCTAGATAAGCACAACTATTTTGGCTATTTAAGATCTGTTGATCCACCAAACTTCGTTAGTGCAACTTTGTTCCTGTTGGATGAATTTCAAATCTTCCGTCAATATTTTCAATCCAAACAAAGCCCTAAAGTATATGAAATTAGTTATTAGATCTTTAAACCACAACTACGACAATAATATCTCTTTTGAACATTTTAAAAGTCATAAATGTGTCTTATAAAATTACGTTGACAATTGCTTAAATTCATGGGAAAGCTCTGTTTTCGAAGTAACAAACAGAAAATATCGGATAGATTCTTTTCCAAATTGTACATTAGATTTTCACCCCAAAAAAAAAAAAAAAAAGTGTACAATATAACATTGATCATTGTCAACTAGACGCTGTGATGATACATACTCCATCCATCCATGCATTGCTCTAGGCTGTGGATTAGATTTGTGTGCACTAGTTAGAAACACAACAATAGAGTAAATGATTTGGAGGAAACATGGATTGTTAAATCGAAAAATAAGGTATAAGTTGGCTATTAGTATGTTATTAATGGAATAACAAGGCCTGCAGTCACCATTCAAGAAGTTAAAATTCTTCGAAAGCCCCATATTATTATTAACGTTATCCTCCATAACAGGAGCATAATTTGGGGTAAATTATTAATCACTCTCCTGTGATTTCATCTATTACCACATAATCTCTTTAGCATTTTAAAATATCTACTTCACTCTCCTATGGTTTTTTATAAATTGAAAATTTAATGGAAAATAGTCAACGTAATGTCACTAGTTGAAATACCAATAGTCTCCTTTTCTGAATACTAAATCAAATTACAATCTAGTCATATTGTACAAAACCATAGGGGAATTACATGGTAAATGCAAAAGTTACAAGGGTAAAGTGGGTATCTTTGCAAACTTTATGGGAGTTAAGTGGATATCATGATTTTATCACTTGCATTTTCAGAGCACATATGGTCTAATTGCCATAACTGATTATGCATTCCATCTATTTTTCCATTTTTGAAGAAAACTATTAGGGAATTATGTGACTATTTTGAAACTTTAAGAGGGTTATCAAATATTATGTAAAACTATGGTGGGTTATATGCATTTTACCCAGATGATAATCACCACATCTGTCTGCTAATCAACGCTGTAACTACATTGATTGCCCGCAACTCACCATTTGGGTTCATTAAATATATTTGCCAGAATACAAGAAATATTTCAATACAAAAGGGATCCGTTAAGGGTTTTGTTCATAGATGGAATTAGAAAATTTCCTTTAATTCAAATAAATCTTAAGTCTGTAATTTAAAATATTTTTAATTTTTCACGGTGGCAAAAGTTAAATTTATATAGAAAATTTTCAAAAATTTTAATTTCTTAATGAATAAAAACATAATTTTTCAAATTTGGGGAGGTGGGGCCCTCCCCACCACCCCCTAATTTTGCCCCTAGCAAGGTTATCACCCTAGTCTAAGCTATTTTTAACTTATGCAAAACGGTCCAGAATAGCCACTATATATGCGTACAAACAATCGATCTTCTCTCAAAGATTTGAAAATTTTGATATAATCCAAAAACAGATCGAGGCTGAAATGGGTGCAAGTCAAATTGAGCTTTATAATAAAAAGTTTTTAAGATAACATGAAATGCAAATGAAGGTAATGCTGACATATTCTTATACTCATGTCACCTTTTTTTTTTTGGGGAGGGGGAGGGTTAGTGAAGCTATGTTCAAGACTAGACAATTAGAGATATTAGACACCAAGTGTACTCTAGATACATTCAACAATTAAACTTGAAAATACGAGGAAAAAAACTGCGCAAAAGGGTCCTTTTGCAATTATAGCAAAGTGCATCAAGTTTATTAACTATACTACAACTGATTTCCTTTCAAGACTCTGATAAATTTATGATGAGACGAGAAATGGTTACTTTCTAATTCAATATTAAACCAATTAATTTGATCACTTTTTCTAACGGATTATAAAGAAAGTAATTAATGTTTTTGTCCCTGTTGTTCATTTTGATAAGATTATTGTTGAACTTTCTTTTGGCTGGTAGTTGGATAAGCACAAGTATTTTGGCTATTTAAGGCATAGAGATCCACCCAAAAACATCATCAGTGCAAGTGTGAAAGTTGCAACTCTTCTCTGAGCGAAAACATGGCATCCCTTCTTTCAAGTTGGTCTTCCAGTTTGGATTCCTTGCCAGAAAAATACATTGTGCCTGAAGAGAAGAGGCCAGGAGCATTACGTGCTCCAACAAGCAGGGACATACCAGTGATTGATCTCAGTGATGGAGATCGAGCCAGTATAATTCAGAAATTAATGGAGGCTAGTCAAGAGTTTGGCTTTTTTCAGGTTTCTATCCAACACTAACATTTTCGGAACATGAACTTAAGATTTCACTTGAATCTTTCCTAACTGGTATGATATGATTATGAAACAGGTGATAAACCATGGAGTGTCAGAAAAGTTGATGATTGATGCTGTGAATGTGGGAAAAGAATTCTTTTCCATGCCTGCTGAGGAGAAGGCGAATTTTGCTGCTAAGGGTTCGCAAAAGAGATGCAAAGTTTACACAGGTTCTGGAGATTATAAAGAGCATGGTTTCGGAATGTGGAAGGATACTCTGGAGCACCCTTGCCATCCACTGGAGAACTGGATTAACATTTTTCCTGATAAGCCAGTAGGATACAGGTACACTATAAATCATGATATCCTTTACTTCCATTGAATATTCGCCCAACTTATTTTGATATTTCATGCTGAGAAATGCTATTTTTGTTAATACTCCTATTAAAATATACACAGTTTTGTAAATCCTTATCTTCTATAGAGGAACATGTATGTACAGATTAAGAGGTGGACTTTTTTTTATATTGATCAAGAAGGTCATCTCCTGGCTTCTTTTATATCGACCATTTAACTGGTTTTACTCTTTTTTTGTGGACAAAATGGACTAACGTTTTAATTTTACAGAGGGATCATAGGACCATATACAGTTGAAGTGAGAAAGTTGGGTATCAGAATTGTGGAGATGATATATGAAGGACTAGGATTGACTGAGGAAAATTATGACCACTATAATTTGTTCCTGATGATTCACAACTACCCAGCATGTCCAGATCCGAGCCAAGCCTTGGGAATTGCTGGACACCGTGATGGTAACCTCATTACCTTAATCCAGCAGGATATTTATGGACTGCAACTACTTAAGGATGGCCAATGGATAGGTGTGGACCCTCTTCCAAATGCATTTGCCGTCCCTGTAGGTTTTGCACTGGAGGTATATATACTAGTCTTCTGACCCATATCTTTATCCAAGCAATCTCTTTTATTCCTAACTGGTGCAAAGTTCGGATGACAATTTTCTTGATTCATCAGTAAGAAATAGAAGGGGAAAAGACTGAAGGAAAAATGTACAAGCGATCGATTGGAACTGTAAAGACATAGAATTAAGTTAAGAATTAAAATACACTTTTATGATGGTACAAATTGTAACACTAGTATCTGCGAAATAATACTACATATGGATCATGAGTTCTTTGGCAGGTGATAAGCAACGGAAAGCTTAGAAGTGCAGAGCATCGAGTGGTTACAAATTCAGCTTGTTCTAGGACATCACTTGCAAACTTTTTCAATTATCCTTTTGATGGGTTGATTGAACCTGGAAAGTCACTTGTTAGTCCAAGCAATCCACCAGCATTCAGAGCATACTATATGAAGGAGTATCTTGAGGTCCTTTACGGCAGCAAATCTGACACCGGAGCAACAGCTGAATACTTCAAAATCAAAAGCCATGCCGGCAAATAGTGTTGCCTTATGAGATTTAATTCATATCTTTCTGCTTCTTGGAATAGAATACCTATTTTACTTTGTCGCACTTTAGAAAGCATTATCTATGCGATCTTTATGCGTCTGAAATCATATCAACTGGACTTCAGGCGTGGATTAATCAATATATTTATGCATAGGGAAAATTTTAAAAACCTTCCTCGAGGTTTGTGCTACTATTATTTAGAATCCTTGAAGTTTTAAAAATATAACATACCTCCTTTATCAGTAAGATGAGATCCTAATCATCTCAAAATAGTCCAATTGAGGAAATTACTTTTACTATTTTAATAATTCTTTAGGCAAAAACATATGGAAGAGAAAAACCAAAATCGCTGCAATAGAATGGCTACGCTAACTTCTTTTTTTTTTTTGTTTTTGTTTTGCACTTAGACCTCCCACATATTTAGTCCTTTTATGGTATCCATGTATCTAATTATCCTTGTTATTCTAATAATTCTTTAGACAAGAAAAATCTAGAAGAGAAAATTTTGATAAAAGCAACAGTTGTTCTAAGAATTAGTGTTGTGCTTAACTTCGTTCCTCCAAATTTCTTTCTGTGACGACCCCATCTCCCCCATAGAACCAGGGTTCAAGCCTAACTCCCAGACTCACTTCAATAACTAATAACACTTCGAAAATAAATGTAAATAACCATTCCAAATCAACCACAACCAATAACATTACTAAATTCAACTTACAACTTAGCTTCTCAAATTACAGTCCAATATATTTAAGGTACAACCACAATTTTATTTTACAAACCCAAAACATCAAATTCAACATTTCAAAGCAAAATTCAAAAGATAAGTTCCAACCCTAACTAATCATGTCTTCACTCGGGTTGTCGATCCCTGTTAAAGAAAATAAATTTGAAAGAATGAGCTAAAAACCTAGTGAGTGCCAAAAGACTTGTAATTCATGTAGAATAGTTCAAATCATACTTCAAGTTTAAAATTTTAAAACATGTAGATAAACACGTAAATGGGTATTGCCTGGATATACCAGGTAAACTACTATGGGTATACCAAGTAAACTACTCGAGGGACATCGTCCAACGAAGTAGACTAGCCGAGGGATTTCGCCCAACAACATCACAACAATTCACTGAAACTACTCGAGGGATTTCACCCAACGAAGTAGACTAGTCGAGAGATTTCGCCCAACGACATCACATCAATTCACTGATACTACTCGAGGGATTTCACCCAACGAAGTAGACTAGTAGAGAGACTTCGCCCACCGACGTCGCATCAATTCACTGAAACTACTCAAGGGATTTCACCCAACAAGTAGACTAGTCGAGGGAGTTCGCCCAACGACATCACATTTGTCACAAGATAGCACACTAGTTATTTTAATTCCCAAAATCACACGAAAAGGAGAAAGCACTCACATGGTAGTTCAAATCATAAAACAGTTCAAGCATATTTCTTATGAAATTCAAGTCTTTCAAATAACTCAAATTCATTTCAACAAGTCATTTCTTTGCAAACAATAGAAAGGTTTTCATTTTGAGGAGTTGGAACACTCACAGTGAGTCGGTGAAACAGACGAGCAAGCAAGAAGATCAAACTTCGGTAGTTGGGTCGCCCTCGACGAAGTCTGGGTCACCTGAGCCAAAGTTGAACTATCACAAACTAGTCAAACAACTAAAACTCAACACTTAACTTAAACTACTTAAAATCATCTAAAGCCAAACTATCGCAGTTCCTTGTTCAATCCATATCTTAGGTTACACTCATTGAAATGAGGTCCATGACTATGGAAATTAGACTTAGAGTACTACAATTCATTAGAAGGGCTCGCTCCAAGATTCATTTTGTAACGTGAGTAAAAGTACGACACAAGAAGTCGCGAGGAACAAAAATAGGCAAATCAGTCTTGAAAAATGGCTATCTTTGCCAATTTTCTAGGATTGATAGAAAATGAGTTAGCATGCAAGCCATATACCGTTGGAAATCCCTTGAAGTATAGTTTCTAATGCCACCAACGGCGCTCAATTTTGACTCCCGAGCAAGAAAATATAGCCATTTGAACTTGGGACAGTAAGCTGTCTGACAGCTTGGTTTTTTTCCAGTTTTGAAGAGTCATATTTGGAACATCATTTGGGCAATGAAATGATACTGAAAAAATACCAAATTTTTCAGGCACAAACCTCAATATGTGAACTACATTTGTACCAAAATTTAGCCAAAAAATCATACAGGAAGGCAGTGATCCATGCCCCCAAAGTTGACTGAAAATTTGAAGTTCTAAACTGCCATACGAAATTCTTTTCTTTTACAACCTTTGGTTCATCCAAAACAACCCTCATTCCATTCCATTTTCAAAACCAAGATTCTAATAACATTTCTTGATCAAATGGAGGTTACGTGGTAGCAAACTTTTAGACCAAAACCACACTAAAACAGAACAGCCCATGCGAACAGAATTGAAAGCAGATTTTCCAGTTTTCGTAGCATTCTTTGAAAAATCATAACTAGAGCTATATAAGTCCAAAATTTATGAATCTTATACCATTGGAAAATAGACTCAGTTAACTAAAATTCCTGAGAAGACACTTATACAAGATTCAAATCAAAAACAAATCAAATTTCAGTTTAAAGTTGCTACTACAATAATAACAGGACATAACATTTTTGATTTTCAGTCAACTTTGAAAATTCACCAAAATTCACCCTTGAAATTTATCTCACTTAAATAACTTGGAGCCTAGTTTCAAACGCAACAAACGAAACTCAATTTGGACCTTCCAACACCAAGATACAACAGATTTAAGAAGACTGTTTCATAAATCCTGCTATCCGAAATTCCAGATTGCAGGGTTGAAAAGAATGGTTCATTTGGCCAATGAAAACCCATTATAAAATCACCAAATTTTTTTTGCACTAAAACTTCAGTATATAAAATAGGTCTGTACCAAAATTCAGCCCAAAATTCACAGAAAAAGTCAGTGATCTAAGCAACCAAAACAGGGCAGCATTCCATTCCTTTCCTCTCGGTTTTTCTCCTCCTTCTCTCTTTCCAAATTTCTAACTCCATAACTCATCACAAACCACAAACATATTCCATCACATACATATATATCATAATAGCTAATCATTAAGAATTGTGGGAATTCATAGAGTCCACATAATCATCCAAATTCAACACAAATAGCAACATTGAACAGTCAATGCTTAAAACTACCTAAAATGGAAACAAGTAACAAGGTTTTTGTTGAAATCAAAGTACCTCTATTGGCTCAAGAAGAAACCCTTGTTTGTGATGTCTCAAAGCTCCCAAAACAACCCCTTTCTTCAAGCTTCTAACTGGCTCTCCCTCTCTTCTTGATGATCCTCAAAGCTTCAAGTGAAAAGAGTGGAAGATTTCTCAAGTTTTCCTTGGCTGATTTGATGAAGTTTGATGTGGTTTTTTGAAGACAAAAATGAAGGGAAAAGGGGAAGGGGAGTTCGGGTGAGAGAGAGAGAAAAAGTGAGAGTTTTCTTGTGATTTTGATGACTAAATTGGAGAAAGCATGAAGAAATGAGAACCGCTAATTTTTGGGTACAAAAGTCAACAAGTGAACACTAGTTCATTAATGCTCCAATTTGAGATTAATCCTAATCACTCACTTCTAATATCTCAATTAGCTTTTCTTAATCTACTAATGATGATTCTTATTCTCCAAGATTACGTCACTCTCAGTCCAGATATTTGCCTTGAAAAATGTGTCTTTCTCATTTTTTTCACAGTTGAGTGTTAGAAAAATTAAATTGAAGGTTAAATAAGGTTTTTAAATAAAATGAGGTAATGTATGGTATAATTGAAATTAAAATGATTTAAATCAATTATTCAAAGAAAATAAATAAATAATTAAATAAATAGGTCAGATAAATAAATTTTCGGGTCCTCACACTTTCTGCATCAGTGCCAACTTCAAATTAAATAATTCTTACTATTCTCAAAATTTATATCAGCAAAAGATTGGAAGATAAAATACCAAAAATCATAAAAATAGATATTCCAACAAATATGTTTGCACTTAAAACATCTCTCTTCTCTACTTTTGGTTCCTATGCCAAACTTTTATTAATTTAGCCTTGTGATTCTAACAACAATTTAGGTAAAAAAAACCTCCCCATTCATAAAAATAACTATTCTAACTTTTTTTTTTTTGGCTTTTACTCATCCCTCTTCTCCATTGTTTTAGTCCTCCTATGCCAACCTTATAAAATTTCTCACATAATTCTAACAATTATGTAAGCAACAAAAATTATAAAAGAATTGAAATTGATAAAAAATCATTCATTGGAATAGAAGTATATCTCTCTCCTAAATGATTATTTAAAAATATTTTCATGAGATTGACCTAATATTATTGCAAAAGGTACAGTTTGAGGAGAGGTAAATGATACAAATATCTATGTAAGGTATCATTAATTAAGAATATGACATTTTGCCTTTTTTAGATTTCATTTTTAGTCTTTAATGACCTAAAATACAAATATAAGAAAAACTATAAATTCCTTTCTCTCCTATTCTTCAAGAGAGCATAACAAACAATTATATAGTGCAAACACATGCCCTTTAAAAAGTAATTATTAGATTAAATTCTGACTTGGACAATCTACGCAACTTTTCAGTTGAAACTTGTTATAAAAAGTTATATTATGATTAACTTTTGTAATTTTTCACACATGGTAATTGAAATTGTTATTTTTTGTAAGTAACCTCATAGATGATAACTAAAATTTTTTGTAAGTGGGAGGTATTAAATTCAGGTCCTTCTAGTTACAATTTCTTCCACATTATGACCTAACTTAACCCTCCTTCACACCATAGGTTGATCATGCTATTATGAAAACTCTAAATTTATTGGCATAACACTTTTGAGAAAGTACCATTAAATTACAAATCAAGTTAAAATCAAATCTCAATGCACGGGAGGGTTTTTGGAGTCCTCCTAATTATCAGATTCAAGGTTTGAATCTTGTATTTGGCAGTTGGGGGTAGAAAGGACATGGAGAGGCAGTAGAAGTAGGGATGACAACTTTTGGCATGACAGGACGATTCAAATTGAAATCAACTCAAAATTAACAAGGTTTGAATACAATTCGAACTTCACTGAGCTATTATTAGATCAACTTAAGTTGTGAGGACCTCGAAATTCAAAGTTATTTTAAAAATACATAATACTATTTATATTGTGTTTATTTATTTATTTATGAGTAAATTGTGTTTAAATTGAATATTTTCCAATTTATAACATTTTATACAATTTATTTGCCGGTGTGCGATTTTGGCCGAATTAGGTGTCTAATTTTCTATCGGAGCGTGATTAGTGACTTTAAGTTGAAATTAAGCATAAGTGGCGATATTTTGGGAATATTAATAAGTTTGGATAGTGTTGGAATGGACTAGAACAGTGTAAGTTAGACTGTCGCGCGTGACGCGACATAAAGTGCCAAAAAGCACTTTTTCCCTTAAAATAAGGAAATGCACTTTTTGGGCAATAAAAGCCTTGACTTCTTGGCTTCCTTTAAGCTTTCATTTCAGCTGAAATTTGTGAGATAGAGAGAGAGAAAGAGCCGAGAGGGAGAGCAAGGAAGAGAGAGAGAATTGTCTTCAAATTTCTTCCATTCTTGTTCCTTTCAAGCTTGGAGTTTTAAACCACCATTGAAGCCCATCCAATCCACCATTCTTTGCAGCTGAAAAAGAGGAGAGAGAAGGGGCTTTGGACCGGTTCTTTGAGGAAGAAAAGAAGGGGTAAGTCTTGAAGTTGATCTTTCATTTCTTTCTCAATTAGTACCTTGAAATTTATGGAAGTTTTGGGCTTGATTTCTTCCCTCCATTTCAGCCAACCAAGGGAGAGAGAGAGTTAAGTCTGAAATTTTGAAGGGAAAGAGAGGAAAAGAAAAGTTAGAGTGATTGTTTTAGCTTGAGATCGAAGCTTGAGTTTGCCCTTGGAGGCTAAAACCATCAACAAATCTTGAAGATCTTGGGTTAGGATCAAGTTCTTGAAAGCCAACAAGCTAGGAAGCAACCTCCTTGAGGAAGAGCCCGAGAGATCTCGCTGGATCTTGTCGATCTTGTGGGATCTTGATAGATCCGAGGTATAAGATGTGAAACTCGTAGATCTAGCTTTATTAGTGTTACTAGTGTAGATCTGGTTAATATTGATAAAAATGATCTCATCTGAAAAGATGAAGTTGGACTCTTGAAATCCCAACCTAGGTAGCGGACTTGAGGTGGCCTCTAGGTAGCGGACTTGAGGACCTGATTGGGAACTTGATTGTTATTTGTGAACTTGCCTTGGTATAGTTAGAAATTAGGGTTTTAGTTGTTGAAAAGTTTGAAGGAAAAATGATTAAAATGGCCGAAACCACACTTGAAAACTTCTATGTTTGATTTCAAAATTTTGTATTCAGCCAGTTGTGATGAATTTGCTTAAGAAAATATATGATATGTACATTTATTGGTGTATGACTTTTTGAAAAGATAAAGAATGGAATTTCTTACAAAAATTGGGTGAAAAATGTCGTTTGAGGGTTTTGTAGTATTATGGTTCCATTTAATGAATTTTGTAAGAAAAGATATGGTTTAAAGTGTTTTGAAGTTATATTAAAGTATTATCAAGGAGTGAGTGTTGAGTTTATGTTAAAAGTGATTTTTGAGGTGATAAGTTTCACCTAAGTGTTTTACTAAAGAAATGTGAAAACAACGTTTAGTGAGAGCGTCGATAACATGTTTTATTTGAAATGAGATTTGATCCTCCAAAGATTTACTTGGAACATTGTTTTTGAGAGGAATGAGTGATTTTCAAGGAGATATTTGAAATATGACATCGTTTGAAATGAAAGTGTTCCCTTGAGGGGATTTTTGGAAAATATTGATTGAAAACTAAAAAAGTGGAAGTGAGTTGTTTTTATTAATGAATGAAAGATAGAATTCTCAACTACTGTTTTTACTTGTTTAGGGTTTGAGGAGGAAAGTGAATTGACCCATAATGTAGAGGTCGAGCCTTATTGCTTTGGTGAGTTTCCATGCCCTATGTGTTTATGTGAAATGACCAATGGTGTTTATTGTTGTGATTGTATGAAACCTGAGTTTTGAACTCGATATGGTAGTGTACTTTATCACACTTACTCTTATCCGAGTGAAACGACTATGAAAATGCTTTAAAGTGAATGAAAGTAATTGTAAACCTGAAAATGATTGACCGCTACTCACTTAGTGACCTGCATGTTTGAAAAGGTCGGAATGCCCGAGACCTATCGGTGAACCTTCACTCGAGCCGGAGGCTAGACCTAGGTCGAGAAGAAAGGAAAGAGCCATAGGGTTATTTCAATGTCACTAAGCCTGACTTAAACCATCAGATCGCTCGAGACCGAAGTCGGGAACCAACCTATCTCCTAGAAGAGCAACCAACCACCGCATCGATCGAATCAATCAAAAGTACTGACTTGGCGTATGGACTTGTCCTTCCGGAGAGTACTCAAACAAACTGAACTGCATGCATCGCTTCAAAATACACCAATTGTTTGAGTACAACAAAGTTCGGGGTTTGAGGAGTAAAAGGGAAGTGGAGTTCTACATGGTGAGCTTGACAGAGTGTCAACCACGGTTCGTGGACAAGCGACGTGGACTTTGGCTCCTGAGAGCCCCGTATCCATACTTGTATTGTTAAATGCTTTCTTATCTGATATAAATTCAAGTGAAATCTTATTGAGTGAATGTTCTTATGTGAATTGCATGTTTTTGGGAACTCACGAGCTTTTTAACTCACTCTTTTTCATTTGTTTTCCTTAGCAGAATATGAGATCCCTGATGGAGATGCCGACCCTTAAGACTAGGGTTCTTCTTGTTTTGATGTTTTTGAAGAACTTAGAATTATGAATGTTGAGAACTTTTGTATAATGAAACTTGATTGTATGGATGAATGATTGATGTACTATGGATTTCAAATTTGGGAGCTGTGAATTTGTTAAATATTGTACCTTGTATATTATGTCTGGAGTTTTAGTTTGATAAGTTATATGATGGCTGAGTGAGTGAGTCCTAGCTAGAGTTGGGCAGGCGGTGCTGATACCCTAGGGTACACCCTAGGGAGAGATGGGTCGTCACAGATGGTATCAGAGCCTAGGTTTGAATAGTCTGGGCATAGAGAGAAATAGTGAGTTACTTGAGAGTTTTATAGGTTAGGAAAAGACGTTAAATGAGAGTTATTGTTTATGTTTAAGTGTTAAAGATCTTTAAGTTAGAATGAGTTCTAATGAAACTCTTTCTTGAAGGTTATGGAGTTTGGAGGTGGTGATGGACCTCGACACCACACACCCCCCCCACAGCTGAGTTCTAAGGGTGCCCATGCCTACAACCCCAGGATCTGACTACCCGTGGCCCATGTGGTTGTTGGAGGACCCATGCTTACCCCGATCATGTGGTCCCAGCAGCCACCGAGAGAGGAAGAGGCTGACTAGGACCGAGAGCATCGAGGGAGATTGAGAGGCTCACCACCGTGGCTCGTGCCCGACTTGCTAGGATTGGAGAGCTTGAGGTCGAGGTTCGCATGGCTAATGAGCCAGCTGGGATTGTGAGGGGGTCCAGAGAGAGAGTTGAGGACATTGTGGCTGGATGTGAGGCCTTGATTGGAGGAGTGATCGAGGCTAATCGAGTCGAGGAGGACTCGGTTAACCAGCTTGTTACTGATGTTGACCTGGGAGGAGAGCCTCCGATTGAGTCTGTTGGAGACGCTGCTATGGCTGAGGGAGATCCTCAGTACCTACTGTCTAACCCGTCAGAGGATAGTTCTACAGAGATTTCATCTTATGGGACTTGATGGATTGGCCTAGTTTAGGACTAGGTTTTGTAAACTTTTGTGGAAGGAGAGAGACCAATAGAGGGGATCTCAAATCTTGTAAAGTGCATGCTTGCTAACTCTTCAAGTACCATATTTTTGTTCAAGTGTACTTGTGAACCTGATGTACCTATGTGTACCTTTTGACTGAAAGCATGCTCACTGATGTACTCCTGGCACTCTTATCAATATAACGTGTGTATATTAAATGCTTTGTTCTGATCTTTAGTTGTTTTTCAATTATGTACTATACTTATTTATTATGTTAAATTTCTGCTCTCTATAGAATTATGGAGGGTAAAAGAGGCCGAGGACGAGGGCGTGGGTTTAGACTACTTCAAGATATCGGGGGTGATCATGAGTCGGCCACTGATCAGAATCAAGGGGCTGGAGTTAACTTTGTAGAGCAAATGGCCACTGCCATGAATCGTATGACTGAGATCTTAGATCGTATGGTCGGGCAGCAAGGCCCTGGTCCTGAGCAACACCTTAGTAACCTTGGGGTTGGGGAGGATAGGGCTCATGAGCGATTCCAAAGGTTCAACCTCCCTAAGTTTTATGGAGGACCTGATGCTGAAATTGCTGAGGGTTGGATAGAAAGGATCTCTGACATCTTCAATGCCTTAGGTTACACCGAGGAGAGGCAAATTATCTTTGCCACCTTTCAATTTGAGGGAGTTGCCCGTTCATGGTGGGTCATGATAAGGGCCAAGTGGGAAAGAGAACAAATCCCTAGGACATGGGTGAATTTCACTAGGGAGTTCAATGCTAAGTTTCTTCCTCCGCTGGTTCAAGAGAGGAGGGAGGATGAATTCATTAGGTGTAAGCAAGGATCTTGGAGTGTCACGGAATACGAGGCTCAATTTACTAAGCTGTCCAAGTTTGCCCCAGAGTTAGTGGCCACAGAACAGAGAAGGATAAGAAGTTTCGTACAATGGTTGAATGTGGAGTTGTAAGAGAGTTTGGCGACTACTCAAGTTAATAGCTTTAGTGAAGCCGTGGAGAAGGCCCAGAGGATTGAAGGGGCCAATGCACAGGTGAAGATTTTCAATGCAAGGAAAAGAAGTGCACTTAGTAGTAGCCGTGGTCCAATGGACATAAGTGCCCCAGCTCCTAAGTTTGGAAGTGGAATGGGCCAAGCAATCCCGTCTGGATCATCAAGGAGATCGAATTCAAGAGGAACCTTTGATAGGGGAACGGTGTCAAGAGGAGGTATGACTGGAAGGGGACAACCAAGAGGAGTTCCACAAGGAAGTCTTACCCTAGTGTATCATGTGGCTTCTGTGGGAAGGCAAACCACACTGAGAACACTTGTTGGAAGAAGATGGGAGCCTGCCTTAGGTGTGGAAGTACCGAGCATCAACTAACTGCATGCCCAGTGCTTCCAAGGGAAAATGTGACAAAGCTGGCCAATAAACCCAACACCAGTCAAGCTAGTGTGGCAGGGAATCGACCCAGAGTACCAGCAAGGGTCTACGCTATTGATCATCAGCAAGTTCCTGACCCCACGGAAGTGATTAAAAGTACCATTCCCGTTTTCCATCGCTTGGCTAAGATTTTAGCTGATCCTGGTGCATCCCATTCTTTATAAATCCGCTCTTGAATGGGGTAGATATAAGACCCGGTTACCCTATGACCTTGAGGTTAGAACACCTACCTGGGAACAAAGTTTGATTACGAAGTTAGGTATATAAGAACCGTGATGTTTGGATAGGAGAGAGAAGGTTAGTGGTGGACTTGATTAGTCTGGACATAAAGGGGTATGATGTTATCTTAGGAATGGATTGCCTAGCTCATTATCATGCCAAATTGGACTGTAGGGCAAAGACTGTGGAATTTTCCATCCTCGAGAGGCTACTTTGAGGTTAGACGGAAAGGAGGTTAGCGCCATCCGCCTTATTTCGGGATTAAAGCGAGAAAATTGTTAAGTAAAGGGGCTCAAGGGTATTTGGCCTTTTTGATAAACCCTCCTAGTGATAAAATGAAGTTAGAGGAGGTGCTCTGTAAAGGATTTCCATGTATTTCCAAGAGTTAGAAAATCTCCTCCGAATCCGAATGATAGAGTTTAAGATTGATTTGCTACCAGAACAGCCCCATTTCTAGGACCCATCGTATGGCTCCAGCTGAACTGAAGGAATTGAAAATTTAATTGCAAGATTTATTGGAGCGGGGTTTCATTAGGGAGAGTGACTCACCTTAGGGAGCACCTGTGCTCTTTGTTAAGAAGAAGGACGGAAGTTTGAGGTTGTGTATTGACTATCGAGGGCTCAATGATGTGACAATAAAGAATAAGTATCCCTTGCCGCTTATTGATGAATTGTTTGATCAATTACAAGGATCAGTGGTCTTTTCTAAATTGGACCTTAGGCAAGGGTATTATCAATTGAGAATTAGAAAGGAAGACGTCAAACCGCTTTTAACTCGAGGTACGGGCATTTTGAATTTGTGGTAATGCCTTTTGGGTTGACCAATGCCCCAGCGGCATTTATGGATTTGATGCAACGGGTCTTTAAACCCTATTTGGATCGATTTGTGGTAGTATTCATAGATGATATCTTGGTGTACTCAAAGACTCGAGAGTACCATGCTCAACACTTGAAGATTGTGCTTCAAACTCTCAGAGAACATTAATTGTTTGCTAAGTTCAACAAGTGTGAGTTTTGGTTAGAAGAAGTGTCTTTTCTGGGGCATAAGATCTCTAAGGATGGGATTGCTGTGGATCCCTCAAAGATAGAGACGGTGACTCAATGGAGACAGCCTAGAAACCCTACTGAGGTTAGAAGTTTCTTGGGTTTGGCGGGGTATTACCGTCGATTCATTCAAGATTTCTCAAAGATTGCGGGGCCACTAACGGATTTGACCAAAACGCATGTTAAGTTTGCTTGGAATCCAAAGTGTGAGGTTAGTTTTCAAGAGCTAAAGAAGCGCCTGACAACAGCTCCTGTATTGACCTTGCCAAATGGAAAGGATGGGTTTGTAGTTTATTCAGATGCCTCGAAAGAAGGATTAGGGTGTGTTCTGATACAAAATGGTAAAGTTATTGCCTATGCCTCTAGGAAATTAAAACCCCATGAGAAAAACTATCCAACACATGATTTGGAATTGGCTGCAGTTATTTTTGCACTGAAAAAGTGGAGACACTATTTGTATGGGATGACATTTGAGGTTTTCACTGATCATAAAAGTCTTAAGTATTTGTTTTCCCAAAAGGAACTAAACCTGAGACAAAGACGATGGGTGGAATTTCTTGAGGATTATGATTGCACTATAAGTTACCACCCTGGGAAGGCAAATAAGGTAGCCAATGCCCTAAGTCAGAAAGCTCAAGTGGCAAGTTTGATGATTAAGGAATGGGAAATGTTAGAAAGGGTGAGTGAATGGAATCCTCATGTGGAGAAACGGAAGATCAAATTTGGGAATATAGTGTTAAAATCTTCCATTTTGGAACGTATCAAAGAGGCATAGAAAGGGGATCCGATGGTACAGAAATAGATAAAAAGGGTGAATAAAGGAGAAACTTTGGACTTTAAGTTAGGGCCTGAGGGAACCTTGAAATTTCGAGATCGTGTAGTTGTACCAGACAATGAAGGGTTAAGGAAAGAAATATTGGAGGAAGCACACCGAACTAAGTATACCATTCACCCTGGAAGCACTAAGATGTATCAAGATTTGAGAGGGATGTATTGGTGGGAAGGTTTGAAAAGAGATGTGGCAAGATTTGTTCAAACTTGTCTTGTGTGCCAGCAAGTTAAAGCCGAGCACCAAAAACCTTCTGGACTTTTGCAACCCTTAGAGATACCTGAATGGAAATGGGATCACATTACTATAGATTTTGTGACTGGGTTGCCGAGAAGCCAAAAAGGAGATGATGCAGTTTGGGTAATAGTAGATAAGCTTACTAAGACTGCTCATTTTCTACCAGTGAACATGAAATGTCCTTTGGAGAAGTTGGCTCGGTTGTACTTGGATGAAATTGTTAGGTTACACGGTGTGCCAGTGAGTATTGTTTCTGATAGAGATCCGAGATTTGTTTCCCGATTCTGGCAAAAGTTACAAAAGAATTTGGGGACTAAGGTTAATTTGAGTACCGCTTACCATCCCCAAACAGATGGACAGTCTGAGAGGACAATTCAGACTTTGGAAGACATGTTGAGGTCATGTATATTAGATTTTGGAGGAAGTTGAAGTCAACATATGCCTCTAGTTGAGTTTGCTTACAATAACAGTTATCATGCCTCAATTTAGATGACCCCTTATGAAGCACTTTATGGGAGAAAGTGTAGATCACCTATTCACTGGGATGAAGTAGGGGAAAAGAAAATTCTAGATTCGACTACTATTCCTTGGCTCGAGGAGGCATTTGAAAAGGTGAAATTGGTTCGTGAAAGACTTCAAACGGCCCAAAGTTGGCAGAAAAGTTACGCCGATAACAGAAGGAAGGATTTGGAATTTGAAATAGGGGATAAAGTCTTTTTGAGAGTTAAGTCTTTGAAAGGAGGGGTGGTGTCCAAGAAAGGAAAGAAGCTAAAACCAAAATATGTAGGTCCTTTTGAAATTCTCAAGCGAGTAGGCAAAGTGGCTTACCAGTTGGACTTACCTCCTAGCATGTCAAAGATTCATAATGTCTTTCATGTTTCTATGCTCAAGAAGTATCATCCAAACCCAAGCCATGTGCTATATTTAAATAAGGTTGAAATGGATGAGACATTGTCATATGAAGAATAACCGGTAAAAATCCTTGATAAGGAGGTGAAGGAATTGAGGAACAAGAAGATTTCTCTGGTTAAGGTTTTATGGAGGAATCATGATGTTGAAGAGGCGACTTGGGAATTGGAGGAAGAGATGATGAGGAATCATCCAGAGCTGTTCACATAGAAAGGTAAGGAATTTTGAGGACAAAATTCTTTTAAGGGGGGAAGGATGTGAGGGCCTCGAAATTCAAAGTTATTTTAAAAATGCATAATACTATTTATATTGTTTTATTTATTTATGAATAAATTGTGTTTAAATTGAATATTTTTCAATTTATAACATTTTATACGATTTATTTGCTGGTGTACGATTTTGGCCGAATTAGGTGTCTAATTTTCTATCGGAGCGTGATTAGTGACTTTAAGTTGAAATTAAGCATAAGTGGCAATATTTTGGGAATATTGATAAGTTTGGACAGTGTCGGAATGGACTAGAACAGTATAAGTTAGACTGTCGCGCGTGATGCGACATAAGTGCCAAAAAGCACTTTTTCCCTTAAAATAAGGAAATGCACTTTTTGGGCAATAAAAGCCTTGACTTCTTGGCTTCCTTTAAGCTTTCATTTCAGCTGAAATTTGTGAGATAGAGAGAGAGAAAGAGCCGAGAGGGAGAGCAAGGAAGAGAGAGAGAATTGTCTTCAAATTTCTTCCATTCTTGTTCCTTTCAAGCTTGGAGTTTTAAACCACCATTGAAGCCCATCCAATCCACCATTCTTTGCAGCTGAAAAAGAGGAGAGAGAAGGGGATTTGGACCGGTTCTTTGAGGAAGAAAAGAAGGGGTAAGTCTTGAAGTTGATCTTTCATTTCTTTCTCAATTAGTACCTTGAAATTTGAGGAAGTTTTGGGCATGATTTCTTCCCTCCATTTCAGCCGAACCAAGGAGAGAGGAGAGAGAGTTAAGTCCCAAATTTTGAAGGGAAAGAGAGGAAAAGAAAAGTTAGAGTGATTGTTTTAGCTTGAGATCGAGCTTGAGTTTGCCCTTGGAGGCGAAACCATCAACAAATCTTGAAGATCTTGGGCTAGGATCGAAGTTCTTGAAAGCAAACAAGCTAGGAAGCAACCTCCTTGAGGAAGAGCCCGAGAGATCTCGTTGGATCTTGCCGGATCTTGTGGGATCTTGATAGATCCGGAGGTATAAGACGTGAAACTCGTAGATCTAGCTTTATTAGTGTTAATTAGTGTAGATCTGTGGTTAATATTGATAAAAATGATCTCATCTGAAAAGATGAAGTTGGGCTCTTGAAATCCCAACCGAGGTAGCGGACTTGAGGTGGCCTCTAGATAGCGGACTTGAGGACCTGATTGGGAACTTGATTGTTATTTGTGAACTTGCCTTGATATGGTTAGAAATTAGGGTTTTAGTTGTTGAAAAGTTTGAAGGAAAAATGATTAAAATGGCCGAAACCACACTTGAAAACTTCTATGTTTGATTTCAAAATTTTGTATTCAGTTGTGATGAATTTCTGTTTAAGAAAATATATGATATGTACATTTATTGGTGTATGACTTTTTGAAAAGATAAAGAATGGAATTTTTTACGAAAATAGCGCGAAAAATGTCGTTTGAGGGTTTTGTAGTATTATGGTTCCATTTAATGAATTTTGTAAGAAAAGATATGGTTTAAAGTGTTTTGAAGTTATATTAAAGTATTATCAAGGAGTGAGTGTTGAGTTTATGTTAAAAGTGATTTTTGAGGTGATAAGTTTCACCTAAGTGTTTTACTAAAGAAATGTGAAAACAATGTTTAGTGAGAACGTCGATAACATGTTTTATTTGAAATGAGATCTTGATCCTCCAAAGATTTACTTGGAACATTGTTTTTGAGATGAATGAGTGATTTTCAAGGAGATATTTGAAATATGACATCGTTTGAAATGAAAGTGTTCCCTTGAGGGGATTTTTGGAAAATATTGATTGAAAACTAAAAAAATGGAAGTGAGTTGTTTTGATTAATGAATGAAAGGATAGAATTCTCAACTACTGTTTTTACTTATTTAGGGTTTGAGGAGGAAAGTGAATTCGACCCATACGTAGAGGTTGAGCCTTATTGCTTTGGTGAGTTTCCATGCCTGCTATATGTTTATGTGAAATGACTGTAATGGTGTTTACTGTTGTGATTGTACTGTGAAACCTGGTTTTGAACTCTCAGATAAGATAGTGAGTACTTTATCGCACTTACTCTTATCTGAGTGAAACGACTATGAAAATGCTTTAAAGTGAATGAAAGTGGTTGTAAACTGAAAATGATTGACTGTTACTGTACTACTTAATGACTGCATGTGTTTGAAAAGGTCAGGGAATGCCTAAGACCTATCAGTGAACCCTTCGACTTGAGCCGGAGGCTAGGCCTAGGTCGAGAAGAAAGGGAAGAGCCATAGGGTTATTTCAATGTCACTAAGCCCAGTGACTTAAACCACTGTACTGTGCTCGAGACTGAGTTCTGGAACCGAACCTGTCTCCTAGAAGAGCAACCAACCACTGTTATTGACTGAACTGAACTGAAAAGTACTCTGGACTTGGCGTATGGACTTGTCATTCATGGAGAGTACTCAAACAAACTGAACTGTTATAGATTGTTTCAAAATACACTGAACTGTTTGGAGTACGGGCCCGGTGGGGGTTTGGAGGAGTAAAAGGGAAATGAAGTTCTACATGGTAATAGTGACAGTTGACGGAGTGTCAACTACTGGTTCGTGGACAAGCGACGTGGACTTTGACTCCTGAGAGCCCCGTATCCATACTTGTATTGTTAAATGCTTTCTTATCTGATTTAAATTCAAGTGAAATCTTATTGAGTGAATGTTCTTATGTGAATTGCATATTTTTGGGAACTCACGAGCTTTTTAGCTCACCCTTTTTCATTTGTTTTCCTTAGTTGGATATGAGATCCCTGATGGAGATGCCGACCCTTAAGACTAGGGTTCTTCTTGTTTTGATGTTTTTGAAGAACTTCGAATTATGAATGTTGAGAACTTTTGTATAATGAAACTTGATTGTATGGATGAATGATTGATGTACTATGGATTTGAAATTTGGGAGTTGTGAATTTGTTAAATATTGTACCTTGTATATTATGTCTGGAGTTTTAGTTTGATAAGTTATATGATGGCTGATTGAGTGAGTCCTGGCGAGAGCTGGGCAGGCGGTCGCTGATACCCCTAGGGAGAGATGGGTCATCACATAAGTGGGTTGGGTTTAGCTAATCTAAAAGTTGATATGCTAACCTACTAACGTATTTAGTTTATGATAATAATTAAATACTACACAGGCCATTTTGAGTACTAGTAAAAACTAACGATGATCAAATTTGGCTTGAAGATTTCAATTAGAAGTTTTAAAAGCTCACATATTTTATATTTTGTCATATATACAACTATCTTCTCATGTTTCTAAAAGGTTGATTGGATTGCATTTTCTAGAGAGTTTTCAGATGAAAATCACTTTAGCCCTTTTTTAGGATGTAGTGTATGTGAGATAGAAGGTCATTACACATGTGTAGATGGGATATTCACAAAAAATGGAGAAATTAAAAAAAAGCAATTAAAATAAGGTCGAGTTTGTAACTTATATTATGTTTGAAAAGCTTCATTACCCATTATTTTTTGCATATTTTGAAAATTTTAAACTTTTAATTGAATGACGTTCAACTTAGTTACTTCTCGGGGTTTTCCTTTGCTTCTCCCGAACCCTAGCTGCTTTGTTCGATGGCTGCCCTTCAGTCATGGACTGGAGGGCAACCCTCTTCCTCTTCCCCTTCATCAAAAAAATCTTTTTCTCAATTATTTCATGAGACCCCTTCCCCGTTGATTGAATTAAAAAAAACCTTCGTTGCACAATGGAGAGGCTGCAATTTTCTTTTCTCAAGATGACATCAATAAAGTGGCCGCACCTTTCAAGCTTGCTTTGGTAGGGATGTGAGGATCTTAAAATTCAAATTTTTATTTTTAAATACATAATAATGTTTATATTATGTTTATTCACTAAAATATTGATGAATTTATGCTTTGAGTGATTATTTTCAAATTTAGAGAGTTTTTCGAGAATTATTTGCCAGTGTGTGGATTCGGCTAGTTTAACCATCAAATTTTGTTCCGCAGTATGAATAGTACTTTAAGTTGAAACCGATCATATGTAAAGATATTATAGAGATATATTTAAAGTTGGATAGTGTTGGAATGAGAAAAACCAGTAAAAGTTAGAGTGTCGTGCACGACGCGACAAAAAGTGGTCGTTTAACCACTTTTCCACGATTTAAGGAAATTCCACCTTTTTGTCCCACTTAAAGATCCTTTTCTTGCCTTCATTGCTTCATTTTCAGCCACACTTGGAGGCCATAGAGAGAGAGAGAGAGCTGCCGAGAGCTGTCGAGAGAGAAAGAGAGAGTTCCACAAGTCTTGTTTCTTCCATTTCTTGTTCCTCCAATCTTTTGAAGTTGTAAGACTCCATTGGAGGGCTTTGACTCTTGTTTCTTCTTCCTTCCTTGGCTGCCAAGAGAGAGAGAGAGAGAGTGAGAGGGTGGTCCGAAGTTGAGAAAGAGAATAGAAGAGGAAAGAAAGCTTCTCCTTGGTTGGCTACTTTTTGTTCTTGAGCTTGGAGACGGAAATCATCATCAAAACAAAGCGGATCTTGGGCTAAGGTTGAAGATTCTTGGAGTTGCTAAACTTGGGAAAATCATTCTTGAGGAGAGCTCACAAGATCTTGCTTGATCTTGTTACATCTAGATAGATCTAAAGGTAGAAGACTCAAATCTCTTAGATCAAACATGATTAGCGTTAAACATTGTAGATCTATGGTTTATTTGGTTAGAAATGTTTATATTTGGAATATTGGAGTTGGGCTCTTGAATTCCCAACTTAGGTAGAGGATTTGAGGTGACTTTTAGGTAGCAGACTTGAGGACCTGATTGTGGTTGTGGATGTTGTCTATGAGATGAGTGCATTTTATGGTTAGAAAGTAGTATTTGTTGTTGAAAATTTTGAAGAAAAAGAGTGAAAACTGGCCGAACCTATGCTTGGAAATTTTGACACTTGATTTCGAAATTTTGTGATGTTTCGTGGGTAGATTTTGCCTAAATAATGTGTATTATGTTCATTTATGAGTATATGCTTTAATAGAGTTAAAATCTTGAACTTTAATGGCGAAAAATTGAGTTTCACTAAATTTTGAGGTAAAAGTGCCATTTTGGACAGATTTGAGCATTTGAAATGTTTTAACTAATTTTCATGAATTTTGCGCATCGAGACTTAGTAAAAATTGTTTTAAACATGTGTTAGAACCGTGATTGAACATTTAGTGTTGAGTTTAGATTTGAACGGGTGATTTTCGAGGTGAAAAGCCTCACTTAATTCCTGTGTTCAAAAGAATTTGGAAGTTGCGCTTTGGGAGTATATCGATGGAGCATTATATTTTGAGTGTTGTAGCGATTTTTGAAAAGGGTCTTTTGTGATATTTCATCATTTGAAAGAATACTTTTACTTGAGGAAATTTTGAGAGAAACCTTGATTAAATCAAGGAAAAAATGTATTTTGATTTGATTGTCAAATGGAAGAGCCAAACTCATCCATTTTCTTTATTCATTTTTGGGAGTGTGGAAGGCTTTGAAACCAAGCAAAACTTGGAATCCGAACCTTGATACTTTGGTGAGTTTCCATGCTTGTTATGTGATTATGTGAATGTGATTTGAATTGTGTTTAGTTAAGTGATTTGATGTGAAAATTTAGTTTTGATCCATCAAATGGAATAGTGTGTACTTTATCACATATACTCCTATTTGAGTGGAAAATTTGTAAGAATGTTTTTGATGTGATTTAAGAGTATTTGATGTGATTTATGTGCGTATAAAAATTTTGAAAATTCCTAAGACCTATCGGCAAGTCGTTCGACTTGACCTGTAGGCTAGGCCTAGGCCGAGGAGAAAGGGACAAGCCATAGGGTTATTATGTGATGTGATGTGTGCTCTGAATTTGACGTAAGGGTTACTCGCTTTCCTTACTTGTTTACTTTTAGATATGCATTTTTGAAGTGAAATCTCATATGTGCTATGTGCTTTGCATGCCTTTTTGGAACTCACTGGGTTTTCTAACTCATTCTTTTCAATTTGTTTTCCTTAGTAGGGACTGAGAACCCAAGTGAAGGCGCTAACCATTAGAATTAGGGTTCACTTTTGTATATGGGTTGAAGAACTTGAATTATGGATTTTATGGTTTTGTAATATGAGACTTGAATGTACAATTAAGTACTTTAGGTAATTTAGCATTGTAAGGTTGGAACAATGTACTTGTGAGTTATCGTTTGGTTTGGTTTGACAATGGTATTTTAGTTTGATATATTAGTAATTATTATGGGAGTGAGTCCTAACGAGAGTTAGGCAGGCGGCCCGCCGAACCCTTTGATTCGCCTTAGGGGTGGTGGGGCTGTCACAGGGGAAGTTTAGTCATGGCAGACCAAAGTTGGAAGAGATTCGAAAGTTCTTTGTTGCGTTGGATCTGAAACAAACTGTCACCGTTGGTCACTTGGATTCCAGGCATGTTCTCATTTAGTTTTTATCGGAACATAATTTTCATCGGATTTGGACTAGAGGGATTTGGAATACAGGTAAATTCCCCATGCGAACGTTTCGTTGGATGCCATCTTTTCACGTTAGGACAGAGTCGTCGCTTGCTCCAGTTTGGTTCTCGTTTCCGAACCTCCCGGTTCATCTGTTTGATAAGCATTGCCTTTTCTCAATTGCGAATTCATTTGGACGGCCGTTGTACATGGATTCTGCAATAGTTTCTTTATTGTGGCCAAGCGTAGCAAGGCTGTGTGTAGAGATTGATTTGCTTCGGAAGTTGCCTGATTGTATTTGGATTGGATTGAAGGGGTCTGCAGATGGTTTTTGGCAAACCATTGAGCTCAAAAACCTGCCAAGATATTGCACCAATTGTTGGCATATGGGTCATGAGGTGACTGAATGTCAGAAATGTGCGTACTAGCATAAAGGAAAGGGTACTGTGGTGGTCAAGGATGGAGTGGATGTCAACAAAGGGTCTAAGGTATATGTTCCGATAATTCGGCAGGCTCCTGAAGAGAAGGAGGTCGCAAAGACTGCTTTGTTGGAAGGGCAGGAGACTGGTGGGTCTGGTGGTTCTGCCATGGACATATCTAAAAGCGGATGTGCTACAGCAGCAGCACCTGCAGCAGTAGCCGTAGCAGCACCAGCACCAGCACCAGCAGCAGGTGCCTATCACCTCGATTAATATCCCTCTTCAAGTCCAACAAGCTCATGATCTTGATCGAACTGATGTGGAGGATGCGCTCAATGACTCAGAGGAATTGATTGGGATGTCTGCTACAGCTAAGACAGATGTGCTGCATTCTTTGGCAGGTAACCTTTCTCCACGGCCAGCCTTGCAAGCTCATGTCACAAACTCTGAACTCCTGTCACCAGCAGGTATTTTGGAATCTTCTCAATCTAAGGGGCTGGAATTTACTCAGGTTTCTAAGGGTGTGAAGGGTGCTCGGGCTAAATTCCATTCTGATAGGGAGTTAAGGCCTAGAAAACAACCTCAACAAGTTTTTTCTATTTTATCCAATGATTAATGCTATTTTTTGGAACACTAGGAGCATTTCGCGATCTCCTAATTTTAGACGGTTACATAAGTTCATTCATTTGAATAATGTGCATTTCTTGGCTCTTTGTGAGCCTAAGTGTGATGTATCATGTTTAGAGAATTTTTGGTGGAGGTTGGGTTTTGATGGGGCTGTAGCGAACTCTTTGGGCTCTCTTTGGGTCTTGTACAAAGCTCCTTTCAGGTGTGATAAAGTTGGGGAAAGTCAACAGCATGTAACTTTATCCATTTATCATCCTCATCTTCTGACAGTAATGGTTGGCTCCTTTGCTCATGCCAAGTGCATGGTTGAGGAGCGGGTATTGCTGTGGGATGTTTTATTAGCTGATAAGCCTTCATATCTTCCGTGGATAGTGTGTGGAGACTTGAATTGCATTCTGAATGATCAAGAAAAAAGAGGGGGACGTCCGTTCACCTTTACTGAAGTAATGGATTTTTTATGGTTTGTGTCGAATGCCGGCCTTTCTGATGCAGGTTTTTCTGGTTCACCATTTACATGGTGCAATAATCGTGATGGACTCTCTCATATATGCAAACGTTTGGATCGACTCTTGCTTTCCGATAGATGCATGGAGCAGGAACTTCAGTTTCCCATCTACCTCGTGCACCTTCTGATCACACCCCTTTATTAATTAAAGTCTCTACGCAACTAGATAATAAACCCAAGGCCTTTCGTTTTATCAATGCTTGGACTTCTCACATTGGTTTCCCAGATGTCGTGAAGCAGGCCTGGAATTCAGACGTTAATGGGTCTCCTTTGCAAGTCCTCATCCAGAAGCTGCGTGGAGTGAAGGCAGCTCTTCGAGAGTGGAACAAGTCATCTTTTGGGAACATTTTTGATAAGGTTAAGGAGGCTAAAATGCATTTGGCTGAAGCAGAGGTGCTTAATCAGGAAAATAATGATGATCTCTCCAAGGAAGCTTTGCAGATTGCACAGGCTCACCTCCACAGTTGCTTGTCGATTGAGGAAAGCTTTTGGAAGCAAAAGGCCCATGTTAAATGGCTGCTGCAAGGTGATAGCAAAACCAAAATTTTTCATTCGGTGGTGCGTCAACGTCGATTTCAGTCTTTGATTCGCCGAGTTAAGAAGTCGGATGGAGCTTGGGTGAGCTCCGAGCATCAAATTGGTGAGGAGGCTGTGAATTTTTTCTCATAGCTGTTTGCGGCTTTTGAGAGTCAAAGTTCTTTTGAAATGCTTGATGTTATCCCCCATATATTGACGGCTGAGGAGAATAGGCTTCTGGAAGTGGTTCCAGACTGCCAAGAGGAGAAGCATGTGGTTTTTGCTATAGATGGTGATAGTGCTTCGAGGCTAGATGGCTTTTCTGGGAAGTTTTTTACAGCAGCTTGGGAGGTGATTTCTGATAACTTGGTTAAAGCTGTTCAGTTCTTCTTCTGTGGTGGGTCAGTGCCAAGGGATATTACGTCTATAGCTATAGTTCTTATTTCCAAGGGACACGTTCCTCAGGATTTTTCTCAGTTTAGGCCGATTAGCTTATGTAATTTTATAAATAAAATTTTATGCTTGTGGATCGGTTGGCTGCCTTGCTCCCTCCGCTTATCTTACTGGAGCAAAGTGGCTTTGTGAAGGGAAGGCTGATCTCTGACAACTACCTGCTGGCCCAGGAAATTTTGTCTAGAATTGCGAAAAAGAACAGAGGGGGGAGTGTAGTTTTAAAGTTTGACATGGCTAAAGCGTACGATAAAGTATCGTGGCTTTTTCTGCTCAAGGTTTTACGCGCTTTTGGATTCGATGAATGTTTCATTGACATGGTTTGGAGGTTAATCTCGAATTCTTGGTTCTCTGTTTTAATCAATGGATCGTTGTTTGGTTATTTTAAGGCATCTAGGGGTTTGCGACAAGGGGATCTGCTCTCTCCCTATTTGTTCATTCTAGGCTCTTAGGTGTTGTCACGGGCGTTGAATAAGCTTCAGTCGTCTCCCGGTTACAAGGGATTTCGCTTTCCGCGTGGTTGCTCCCCGGTATCTCACCTTGCATATGCAGATGACGTGCTCATTTTTTCAGGCGCATCTAGTGCTTCTCTGGGAAAATTAATGACGGTGTTAGGCAATTATGAGAAAATTTTGGGGCAGCAAATAAATGTGCAAAAAAGTGGTTTTCTTGTGCACCACCGATCTTCACGGCATCGGTGTCAAATTATTGCTCGGGTGACTGGTTTTTCACACCGTGCTTTCCCTATTAAATATCTTGGATGCCCTCTATTTTACAGTAGAGCCAAAAAGGAGTATTTTGCCAATGTGTGCCAGGCAGTACATCAGGAAATAACATCGTGGAAATCCAGGTTGCTTTCTCCAGGGGGTAGGGTGGTTTTAATCAAGCATGTCCTATCCTCCATTCCAATTCACTTATTGGCTGCTACTACTCTACCTAAGGGGGTTTTAAGGGATCAAAAAAGTTTTTAGCAACTTTTTTTGGGGCCTATCTGAGGGGGAATATAAATACCACTGGATTAAATGGAAGGGGTTGTATTGCCTAAGAGAGAGGAGGGGCTGGTTTTCGGGCTTTGGAGGACATTTACACTGCATTCTCTTTTAAACTGTGGTGGCATTTTCATCAGCAAAATTCACTTTGGGCACGATTTATGCACGACAAGTATGTTGGAGCAATTCATCCTCGTCAGGCACAGGCTTCCCACGGTGCTTCATTGACTTGGAGGCGGATGTTGATGGTTCATGAGTTGGCTGAATCTTACATTAGATTTTGCCTCAATTCTGGAGATTGTGACTTCTGGTGGGATAATTGGCTTGGTAATGGTGCTTTAGCGCTTCAGGTGGGTGCTTCTGGGAATCATCAGATATGTGATTTTGTGCTTCATGGTCATTGGAATGTTCATTTGCTGCAATAATGGGCTTCGCCTAAGATTGTTTCACAAATCTTGTGTTGAGCACCTCCTTCATCTGAGCAGCCAGATGGCTTGATTTGGATAGCAACCAACTCTGGTTGTTTTATGTTGTCATCGGCTTTCCATCTCATCAGAAATTCAGCTTCGGTTTCTTTCATGTTCGGAAGAATTTGGCACTCAAGGATCCCGAGGTGGATCTCGTTCTTCATGCTCCGACTGCTGCTAGCTCGTTTGTCATTGTAGGATATTTTGGTCAAATTTGGTGTCCACGGTCCCTCAAAATGTGTGTGTTGTTCCGTGCCGTGTGAGGAGTCCCTCGAGCAGTTGTTTTTCTTTGGAGAGTTAGCTCAACAGGTATGGAATTTTTTCCCTTCACCCTGTGGTATTAAGCCATCTGGACATAGTTTGCGGGCAATATTGGCTGCTTGGTGGTTTTCAGGACAGAAGAATACTAGTTTATGTTTTATTTTCCAAATCTTGACTTGTTTAATTTGTTGGAACATATGGAAGGCTAGGAATAAAGCTGTGTTTGAAGATAAGCAGGTGACAGTTGAGCGGTTGTGTTCGAATATTGTTGAGGAAGCCAGGAGTCTTTTTTTAATTCAGTTCAAGTTGCCAACCAATCAAGTTCCAGTTAACTGGGTTTCTCTCTATGATTGGATTTTTCAATTTTGTGAGCCTTCATCGGTTGAATTGGTCTGCTTGTTGAAACCTCCAACAGGAGAGCTCAAATTAAATACGGATGGTTGTTCGTTAGGCAATCCTGGTCTGGGAGGTGGGGGTGGTGTGCTGCAGGATGATAAAGGTTTTCTAATATTGGCTTTTGCAGCTCCTTTTGGTAATGTCATGAGTTTGCAAGCAGAAACCCGGGGTTTATTGTTTGGGGTAAAACGGTGTTTGGAGCATGGATTTCTTAAGTTTCATGTCCAATCAGATTCCTTGGTTTTGGTTTAGATTTTGCAGCATACCTTCAAGTGTCCATGGTTGATTGCCCCAGAAATTGATCAGCTGATGGCTTTGTCCCAATCCTTTTTAACTGTTTCTCATTGTTTTCGGGAAGCAAATAAAGTGGCTGATCTTCTATCAAATGTTGGGTGTTTGGAGGAGTCCCCAAGAATTTATTCTCAAGAGTCCTCTATTCCCTGCCTTGCGAGAGAGGAACTCCGGGTAGACAGGTTAGGATGGCCTTCGTTTCGAATTCTGTAATCCATTTGGCTAATTTTATCCATGTACTCTTGGAGGTTAGGTTCATGCCCCCGTCCTCTGTAATGTTCAATTAATAAATTTTGGGCTGGCATCCCAACCCCGCATATGGGTTTGCCAAAAAAACTTTTAATTGAATTTAAAATTTTTTATTGGCTATGTATTTAAAAAATTTATTGTGTGTTTTAACAACATTAATATTGAATTGATTATATGATCAAATAAGTTAACATAAGTGATTAAAATGCTAGACTGATTCTAGCATAGAACAATAGGTTGATTTGGCAAAATCATGCATCGTATCAAAACTAATTTAATTGTGTAAAGTGTTTAATGGGTTATGTGGTCTGGGCTGGATCAATCTATTAATAAATAGATTATGACATGATACAACACAAAAAGTCGGATGAATTGGGTTATGGATGAGTTTTTTGATACGAATATAGTAATGACACAATAGATAAGTACATGGCACGATCCATTACCACCCGTAGGTGTAAGGGTTGAAAAAAAAAACAATATGTTTAAATCAAATAAGAAAAAAGTTCAAAACAAATCGGGTACCATGGCAAATTGACTTGATTGAATAGTATTGTCATTTAGGATTACAAAAGATCTCACACGAAAGTTGAGTTGTGGTGTTATTATTTGCGTGCACTCGGTAAAGGGCAGCAAATAAGTACCAAAACTAAAAACTGGCTCGAATTCATCTTGGGCATCTCCTCCAAATTTGATTCTTCCTACGTTTCACCAATGCATTTTTCCCTATAGAATCTGCATTTATATATGTCGTAGAAAGTTTACAAGTCATGTGAATCTACTCCAAAATTGAAATAAGTATGGGAATTAGCAATGAGACTTTGTATATTAGTGAATGGGAGATACAATGGATGCGAGGAAGATGCAATGCAATCGGTATGTGCAAAAGAATTTGATAACCGGATGAGGCAAAAGTAGAGAGATAGGTATAAACTAATCCTCAAACTGATATGCAACAACTTATAGAAATTGAGAAGCAATTCATAAAGCTTCCTTAATGTGATAATGATAACAGAAGTGGAATATATACTTAGTTTTGGTTCTGGTAATTGAAAGGGACAATCATTTCATTGTACTCAATTATCTATTAGTTTTGTTGTTCTCCGTGTATCTTTTGGTATGTCTTAGTTATGTTAATTCTATCTACTGCTATTTTACAAAATTTAGTCATCACTACTGTGTTTACTCTAATTGAATGTTTACGTAATTCGACTAAGTGTTTCTTTTTTACAACTTTTAATCATTTATAAAAGTGAATTTTTAGAAATTTTGCATCTTAAAAAGAAATAAACTGACAAGTGCTTATTTTACCTATATTTAGTAGGTATATTGTTTCTAGTATTGTGGAATTTTCAAGCTTTATTTAGGTGTTTTAGACATTTTTAATGGAAATTCTTCAAGTAACATTTTATTGCCAAGTTGTTAGAATTGAGTGGATTAATGCATCATTTGATGTCATTTTTTGTACACTATGACGTTTTATGCATAATAGAGGATTGGTTGGAATGCATATTGGTGCGTTGATGTTAAAACAAGAAAATTTTTAGTTGGTGTGTTGAAGCGTCAGAATTATGTGCAAATGGAAATCATTGAAGAAAAAATAGGGAAGGCTAATCCGAACTCAGATCAGCCTGAATGCCCTCAGATCAAGTCCTTGGATAAACTCCCAAAATCAGAGGAGGACTGACGAAAGTAAAAATACAAGGGAATTGGATTTGAGAAGTGCGGAGACCGATTCGACCTTTGATCAAGATCTTGTATCCATATTTTGGCTTTGCAACTTACAAAACAACTTGTGCTCATTTTACACTTGCTTTTTGACCAATGTTTTAGAAAAAATTCTGGTTGGAAGAAAGATGTATGTGTGAAAGAGGCTTGAACAGGCATCTTTGTGGATTTCAAGATGAATTATTCCTTAGAGAAATAATTGAACAAATAAGTGAGGGTATAAAAGATCTTGTAATTGAAGAGAGAGAATGGTGAGATAATAGTAATAGTTAGAAAGAAGTATTACTTTCTCTCTAATTTTGTAGAACATAGATTAACTCTTTTCTTGGAGAGAACTTAGAAAATACTTGATGTAATCCATGTTTTGATGGCAACGAAGTTGATCAAACATGGGAGACTTTATTTCTTCTTTTGAATAAGTAACGCTTTCTCGCTTATCTCTTTGCAGATGAAACTTTTCATGTCTTGATTATGGTTTGTTAAAGTTGATTTGGCCATGCTTGTACTTCCTTGTTCATCTATTCATGTTTAACACTTGTGAATGCTTGATCTCCATTTGAAAGTCATTTTAGTTGTTATTTATTTATGAGAATAGTTGATGATAATGGAAGAAGAATAGATGGAGCCTAAATAGTATACACATGAGAGTAGTGGTGCTCTAGGTGGATAACCTTGCAATTTCTTGTACTTGAATAAGCTGATATTTGTGATTTTATCATAAGAATAGGTAAGTCCAAATATTAGCTAATTCGGTTCATTGGCAATTGCAAACTCTAATTGGTTTAGATAAATTTATCCTTAGCAAGTGCGTTGGTCAAAATTGATGTTTGCTTATATGATTAAGTGTGATTAGTTGATTCTATATCCTAGGACACTTGTGTGATTTGAGATTTCATCCCAAGAAAGTTAGCTTATTTTGCATTTCTTATATTGTTGTTCTTGTTATTGCAGTATTTGATTAGTTTAGATAATAAGGTAAACTAATTACCTTAGTACTTGGTTTGTGATCCTTGTAGGACCGATCTAATTTTCCGTGTGCTACGATTAATGGCATGTATACTTGCAGCTAACGAGGAAAATTTGCTATATATTAGAGTGTATGCTAAAATCTCGTCATAATTCTTCCTAATAACCAACAATTGTTAATTTCATCTTTTATGAATGCGACTGTTTAACGTGGATTATTTTTTGTCATTTCAACTACATGGCCAGTAAAACCAACAAAAACCATGTCACGAAAACGTAATTTCATTTTCTTGGCTAGAACTGGTAAACTTATATTAAAGTAGTATAAAAACGTGTTATACAAAAGTGTTAGGTAAAATAATTCAGATATAGATAATATGTAAATGAACCGTAATTGAACAACATTCCAGAAAATTACGTACCTCAAAAGCATACAAATTCACCTAGTCATGAAATCCATATATACACACCACCAACCTGTTGAATCAATTATATATAGGGAGTTTGGTATTTAGAAGCCAATGAAGGGAACGTATTGCTTGGTCCTATTATCCATGATTGGTTTATGTGATGTTTTAAGCAAGAAGATTCAGGTCAAGAATTCCTTAAGCCACACTAAAGAAACCCCAGTTAAGACCATCCAGATTATCCCTCGTATGCGTTTGTAAATGAACCCTTCTTCACTCGCTTTGCCTGGTGCCAACCCTTTTCGTTCTCTCCTACGTCTGTGTGCTTGTGCTTGCGTATCTTTTGTTTTATTCATCTTTTTTCTTGTCCTTCTATTTTTGTATGAATTCCTCGACTTTGTTCTTTTCGTCATGCTTAATAATTTTGACAGGTGTCGAGCCTATACAATAATAATTAATAAACCTAACTTGCCAATAAAATAACAAATATCCAATTCCAAGTACTAGAGCAGGGACTCCGGATATGTAATGGGTTACTTGCTTCACCCTGATTCCAAGGAGTGTACTTGATCCGATATACCGGAATTTAATTAACTTGCAGTATAGTGGCAAATAGGGTCGTCTCCACAGGGATTGGGAAAAAATTCATTTCTTTCTCAAGCATAGGAAAATGGGGGATTTTTGAGACAATAAGGAATTAATTAAAAATAAAATAACAAAACCAAATAACTAAAATGAAAGAGAATGAAATATATGAGAGATGAGTTCTAGGCAAAGATCCAACTACTCAAGTACAGTCCATATACCTGATCATCGATGCAATGTTAATTCATTTAATTCATTAGTAGGTTGGTTATAGCAAACGGAAACCTCTCAAACGACCAACTCTTCCTTAGATTTTAGGTAAATAAGGTATGCCGATTAAATACCCCATGTTAAGAAACAACCCTAGGTACGCCCGTAATATTTAATTTCTCAATTGCACTAAGAACTAGAAGAGTCCAAACCCTAACTAACAAACACACTACCAGGGTTCATTTAGATTAGATCATCCGTTCCCCTAATATGTGTTAACGTTAGTCGCCACTAATATTAATCTACTAAACAATTACGGATTTAGTAAATTAAACTGGTGGTAGATTATCGAGTTAATATGAACATCAGGCGCCTTTGACATTCAACCAACAAAACAATCATACGAACATAAAACAAAAAATGCACAAATACCAAAAAATTAAACAAACAAAAGATAAATCGATTAGATCTCACAGATATTTTTGGACTGTGTCGTCGAGTTGATCTTTGACTAGTCGAAGAGATTAGCCATGCATGACGGAGTTGATTCCACAAGAGATTTCAATGAAAATTAGCAAAGCCATCCGTCGTCTTGTTCAAAGTAAAGAAAATGGCGAAGGAAAAAATCGGAAAGCAATGCTATCGTTTGTCTTCCGAAGTCTCTTCTGCAATCAATCGTATGTGACCAATCCAATGTATTAGTCACCTACGAATAATAAAAATCTCTTTCGTGAGGGGCCAAATTACCAAATAGGAAAGAAAAATCTATTCTATATCAACTAGGAGACTTCCCTTAATTCCGTCTATTACGGAAAAGGAAAACTCCAAATACTAATCAAATAGGAAAGCTCTAAAAGCGTCAAATTCCTAATTTTCTAAGATAAATATTAAAGTAATTTCCTAATAAAAATAAACTACTAAATAGGAAAACACAATAGTTGGCTCCAGCACATCTTCAAATTTGGAATCCTAAAATTCTTAGAAACTGCCCACGTGAACTTGGAATCTTGACAGCTCAGCCTTGGACATCTGACTTAGGCGTGCCCGCGCCTAACTGTCAGGATCTCTTCTGGAATTACAGCTATTTAACACCTTTTTCACAATTTCCTGCATCTAACCACCAAATACACAAATTCAGTAGAATCCACCGAATAATGCAATTTTAGACTAGATAATTAGGAAATATCAACACAATTAATCAACTAAAATGCAACCTATCAAATTTGACCCGAGAGAGAGAGAGAGAGAGAGAGAGAGAGAGAGAGAGAGAGTGAGAGTGAGTGAGTGGTTTACATTTTTTTTTGAGGAAAGGGGTGTTCACGAACAATTTTAAGTGCCTAATTAATATTTACTTCAATTTGCAGAGCGCCTAGATGGTGATATTATTGATTGTTTCAATATTTATGATCGGCCAGCATTTGATAATCCTTTAGTAAAGAATCACACCATTATGGTTAGTCATTCTATGCCACTTAAAAGCAACAGAAGGAAAAATCTTTACGATTTCATTATGATATTCAAATATTAATCTTGTTTTTGCTAAAGAGTTTGCCAAAGAAAAAAATTAACAGTGTGTTAAGATAATAATAATTTAGTACAGCGACTTGGATGTTGCAGATGAGGCCAAGTTCTTGTCCATAATATAAAGGGTTGCCACTTGTTGAGAGTGAACTTTTCAGTAATACAAAACTAACTACTCAGTTATGGCATTTAAGCGGAAGATGCCTTGATGGGACTGTTCCTATTCTAAGGCACGCAAATGTAAGAAAGATCAAGAAATATGCAAAGAAGAAGCACAAAAGTGCACCACAGCTTTTGTCATATGATAGAAAGGTTGACCCCACATCTAATAATGAGATAGCACAGACAATTAAATAATTCTTGTATAGAAAATTCCATAGGTATTTGCACCTTTGTGAAACTGATAGGTTTGCATACATGAGGAACAGCTTGAGATCTATGTATATAAGGTTTAAGACTTTTGGTGGGTGTCAAACCGTCAAAAATAAAATGCCTACTCTAAGAATATAAATTCAAGTATAATGATGAGTAGGGTCATATTCACAGGGACTGAGTGATTTATTTCCTACAGAGAATTTGGGGGGTTTTGGAAAAGATAGCAATTAATTAAAAAGGAATAAAAACTGAAATTCTAAATTAAGCAAGGAATGCAGGAATTAAATAACACAAGAAACAATTAATTAAAACAACCTAGTCAAGGAATTAATCTTGGCACCGGTGCACACAACTGATCATAGATACACACAAATATTCACATGTTCACGAATAAATTGGTTATAGTGGTCAAACGACACGCCCAACCACCAATCTTTCCTTAATTTTATAGTAGCCCAGAGACGCTCATAGACTACCCTCTTGTGAACTAGACAACCCTAGAGACGCTCATAGGATTTAATGCAGTCACAGCATTAGGAATTAGAAAGACCCAATTCTAGATGGTAAACACACATGCGGGTTTACTGAGGATAGGTTAATTATCCCCACGATCCAAATTAGACCACTTGCGAGGCGGTGAAATTGTCTCGTGTGCCACTAATTAGATTGCTTAAAGGCGACGCGCCAACACCCTAATTGACTATATATTATTTAGACAATTGAATAACAGGCCTAATTATCCAATAAACCCAAATAATAATTAATTGAAAATAGAGAATAATTAAATACCCATGAACATATAAATTAAAATTAATAAACAAAACGATCTCACAGTTATGGTGCCCCGAGCCTTGATTATTCCTCAACTAGAAAAGGAATTAGCCACGCCTTGCCATTGTTACCATGCAAATCGTGGATTTAATTGAACTCATACGGACAAGGAAATCAACGGTTTGTACGCTCCAAAAATTGTCAATGGAAAACAAGGGCGGCTGGAATTTGGACGTAAGGCATCAAGTACTGATCTAATGTTTGCAAATTTTAAAACTGAAAAATACTCTCAAGACTAAAGTACCTAGTCTACTTTTGTCTCCTACGAACTAACAAGAAAAGCAAATAACTATGCTAGACAGAGTTGGAATCGGAAAAAGATGAAATAGAGCTCAACGAAGATAAAAACCAACTGAATTGAAAATACTATTCTAATGTCTCTATAGCTACTGGCGGCTCAAAGGCAAACAAGAACGAAAACTAACAAGAAACAAAACTAAACTATGTGTTGTCGTCCCTTAAAAACGCAAACATAAGAGATATATATAGTCTTGTGCCAAGACCTACTAGAAATATGGAAAGATTCCTTCTCCTCATCATCGGTTCCAATTCCTTAGTAAACCACAAGTTCCAATCCCGTATTGATTAGGCAATTTCGCTCAAATAAGGAAAACAGTCCCAGTCTTCATGCGAACTTCTAATCCACGTAGGACTTTGCTTTTCCAATTCGCTACCCATTTGTTTTGAGGAGTTTCCTACCCACATTTGACTTCCAATTAATTCTTCAAAATATCAGCATGTGTTCAAAAATTCAGCTTCACCAATTGTCAACTCAGCCCAACTGCCCTTCTCTGGCACAGGCACGCCCTGGAAGTGTAAGTCTTCTGAAATTTTGCCAATAAACACCAACTTTCACACTAAAGGCCTGCAAATGCCACAAAATTCTAATATAAGCAGTAACCCAATTCTTAACACAATAAATGAGAGAAATTAAGTCCAAATATTCTCAATTAACACACACAAATATCTCCCTATCAAATTCCCCCACACCGGACAATACTTGTCCTCAAGCATTCAGTATCACAATCAAGATGACAAGTACTTCATAGCACAATAAACTAACACGAGTATCAAATCTTCTCAACAACTTCATCAAAATCAGGATGTAGAAGATTCAACTCTCACACAGATATTAGTGTATCTCTCATCACTCAAAAGTGTTTAAAGGGACATATATGCTCAAATCAACAACATGGAAAGATATTACCATAGACTTGCTAATATATCATATCTCCACCACTCAAAATGAAGTCAATACAAAAATCAAAGGGTCTTGATGCGGGTTGTAATGGGGCTTAGGTAAAGGGTTGGATAAAAAGGAAAATTTAGGCTAAACACATCAAAGGAAATACCAACAACCCATTGCATGAGTTCAAATACCTTTCTTCATCCAGATGATCCTTCCAAGGCATACCCATAAATTTTTTTTTTTAAAAAATTAGCAAGTGCAAGCACAACCAAGGCTTGACCCAACAACACAACACCACACATATTTACAATAACACTTCATAACCTTTTTTTTTCTTTTTATTCCTTCTTCTTTTTTTTCTTTTTTTTTATTTTCTTCTTGCTTTTCTTCTTTCTTTTTTTTTCCTTTTTTTCTTTTTCAACAAGACATAACTAATAATAAAACATAAACACACTTGCTAGCTTCAACCATACCCTTGCACCACTAATTGAAATCATCATGCAATAAAATTAAGGCATTCCTTTGACATAGGGTTCAAAACAAAGAGGGTTTAAATAAAAAATGGATTTAGGGTAACATAATGGGTTTTTAAACAATGAAAAGGCTTAAACTCAAACATGGTCAACTAGGGAAAAATATAATTGGGACAGGTCTTTAGAAAGTCAAAAGGGTTAAACCTAAGTGCCCTTATCATTTTCATGCATCAAATTCAACAATGTAGTCTCGACATGCATAACAAAGCAAGTTCTAGAATAATCTAACCATGTGTGATATCACTCAATGAAAGAAATTAGAGCCATTTATGAATAGTGTGCTCGTTAGGCTCAAAAGCTCACTAATTGCTAAAAATTTGTCAAATCTTGCACATCCATCAATTGAATCTATTGCAAAAAATATAATACCCATGCTAGCAAAAATTTCACTAATCATACTTGCATCTTTCTTGCTTTTCACAACAAAACAAATCCAAAAAAATTGCAAAAAGTTGTGAAAAACTAAAAGTTTTGAGAAAAATATATCTGAGAAACTATCCTCTCCCCCACACCTAAATCAGACATTGTCCTCAATGGATGAAAATAAATAGCAAAAGGAAAATAAGAGGACTCCCTTGATTAGAGAATTAAGCACCAGATGAGGTTGAAGGATGAAAATGCTTGAGTTGATGTCCAATCATTAATGACATTTGGAGCACAAGGACCCGAGAGTCACAGTTGACAATGAGTACGGACACTAGATGCTGCAAGGAATAAGATAAAAAGAATTAGAATAAAAGAGGAATTTTTTTTTTTGGTATACACCCTATCCGTTGTAAGGCGTGGGCACGCTGTAGAAGCATGAGTTTTTTGATCCTTGTCCAAGCTTGAGCGTCTGACATCCGCTTAGAAAGCGTGGGCACGCTAGATAAGTAGAAGTCTTCTGATCATCACCTCTTTGCTTTGCCTTAAGACGGACTCTCTGGCGGGGGCACGCCAGAGAAGCGAAAGCCTTCTGCCCACTACCACTACAACATATTCAAAGATAACTGAAGAGAAAAAAAAAACTATTAATAAAGGAAAACCTAAAGATGAGAAGAACGAAAAATTAAATTCTTGGGTTGCCTCCCAAGCAGCGCCTTTCTTTAATGTCTTTGGCTAGACATTTCCATGCTTGGTCATGGAGGATAAAATCGTATAGCTCTTTTCATTACATCATTCTCATATTCATGACATTTATCATAAATAGAGAAATTTTTAAGCACGTAAGCTATTTTCTTCTGTTGACCAGCGGATGGCTGCAAACATGCAAGTAATGATTTCAATTCTTTATTTACTCCTTCATCACAATCAATCAACAACCTAATAGTTTTTGCAACTCCTAACTTATCTCTATTATGAAACTCAAAAATTTCTGGTATAACAAAATCAATCTCACCAATAGAGAATATAGAATGAGAGATAAGAGTTAGGGATGAAGGAGATGTCACCACAGTTGGCATTTCATCATTGGACTTTTTGACTGGAGAGACTAGAGGTTGGGATCCCATTGTTTCTTCCTCAACTTTCTCTCCAACCACAGACTTAGATTCTTCCCTTTGAATTCTTGCCATTCGTCACCACTTCTCAAGGTAATTGCACTCATATCTGGTTCAGAATTGACAATGGTCTTTGAGTGCAATTTTTCAGAATTTTGAAAAGCCAATTGGTTCACAGTAGCTGCTAGTAGACACATTTGATTCTTCAAATTATGAATGCTTGTCTTTGTCTCCAGCTGCAACTCAGCAGTGCTTTGTTGGAACTGAGCAGTGGTATGTTAGAGTTGAGCAGTGCTTGTGGCCAAACTCTTAACAAGATCTTCCAAAGAACTCTCCCCACTAGAGAATGAAGATTGAGATGTTGGACTCACTTCATAGCTATAGTTGGGGTAATCCCACCATCCTTGACCACACACATTTGAATAAGTATCAAACATTGGTGTTTGATAAGTATCGAAATTTGGTGGAGATGGATTTTGGAATACTCCAACATCACCAATTGGATCATCCATGTCAACTTGAAGTAGCGGGCACCTGTCAGTCAGATGATCCAACTGACAAATTCTACAAGTGTTGACTTGTGGTTTCTGTTCATCACTCAATTGTTGCATAGGAAAAGCCAGATTATCTGAATAAGGATCACTAAGACAATAGATCTCATTAACCCAATTAGGAACGAAGTCCAATCTATCACCAAAACATTGAAAATTAGTAGCCATCAACTAGTAAGAAAAATAGAGGAGAAATAAAGGAGAAAAAAAAATTTGAGAAAATAATTCAAGCACCAGTCCTCAGCAATGGCACCAAAATTTGGTGGGTGTCAAACCGCCAAAAATAAAATACCCACTCTAAGAATATAAATTCAAGTATAATGGTGAGTAGGGTCGTATCCACAGGGACTGGGTGATTTATTTCCTACAGAGAATTTGGGGGGTTTTGGAAAAGATAGCAATTAATTAAAAAGGAATAAAAACTGAAATTCTAAATTAAACAAGGAATGCAGGAATTAAATAACACAAGAAACAATTAATTAAAACAACCTAGTCAAGAAATAAAATATATGTTGGTTGACTTTTGAATTTGGAAGTTTTAGTTTTGTAAGATGTGAGTTGCTGGTTTATATTAGCTATCGAGTCCTGACGAGAGTTGGGCAGGCAGTCCGCCGATACCCTAGGGTTCGCCCTAGGGAGAAGTGGGGCTGTCACAGTTGGTATCAGAGCATTAGGTTCAGATCTTTTGGGCAGTGGGAATGAATGCTTTCTGTTAGTTTTGTGAATTTGTGTGTGTGTAATCTTGTTCGTATGTCAGGCAAGAACGGGGATTGAGTTGCTTTACACTTTAGGGTGGCCAACCTAGGCGTGAACTGACTTAATTCTTACTTTGGCGCTTGAGTACGAGTATGTCTTTTGGATCTTAGAGTTGGATATGAAGTTGAATTTGATGGAAAAGTAGAATTTTCTGGCTCAGTTATGGAGTATTTTGGTGATACCTCGTGGTTTCATATTAATAGTTGACTTGGTTTGATGATTGCTTGAATCGATGTTTGGCTTTCTCGTGTTGTCGTCTTGTTTGATTTGTTTGAATTGCCTTGGTATCTTGCTTTGACTTGTTTAACTTGATACGACTTGTGGAGCTTGTGGTAAGTTGTTGTTATCATTCATGTGTAGAAAGAGATTAATTGTGAGAGATGGAAATTGGGGGACGACGTCGGGGGGCTAGACAACCCCAAGATCAAGGGGGTGAACATGAATCAGCCGCGAGTGGTGGTCATGAGCAAAGGGTCAATCCTAATGAACAAGTAGTCACAGCCATCCAACGTATGACTGATTTACTGGCCCAGATAGCTAGTCAAAACCCTGGGAATCAACAAGGAAACCTTGGGAATCAACAAGGGAACCCTGAGAATCAGGTGGAAGGAGAAGATAGGGCATTAAAGAGGTTCCAGAAATTTTCTCCTCCAAAGTTTTTGGGAGGACCAGACCATGAGGTAACTGAAAGGTGGATAGAGAAAATGGTTGATACATTTGCTGCTCTAAACTATACGGAGGAAAGACAAGTTACCTTTGCTGTATTTCAATTAGAAGGGGCAGCTCATGCATGGTGGAATGTGATACGACTGAAGTGGGAAAGGGACCAGACCCCGAGAAATTGGGTTAACTTCATGAGAGAGTTTAACACTAAGTAATTTCCACCTCTGATTCAAAAAGAAGAGAGGATGAGTTCATTAAGCTTCGTCAGGGTATTCAGAGTGTAGCTGAGTATGAGACTCAATTCACTAGACTTTCTAAGTTCGCACCTGAACTTGTGCTGACTGAGCAGAAGCGAATAAGACGCTTCATTCAAGGGTTAAATGTTGAGATTCAGAAGGATTTAGCAGCAGCTCAGATCAATACATTTGGAGAAGTTCTGGAAAAAGCTCAACGGGTGGAGAGTGCGACTCTTCAAGTCAAGGCTTTTCAGACAAGGAAATGAGGAACACCTAGTGAGAATCTTGGAAAAGTTGATAGTGAACAAGATGCACCACCCTCCAAGATTGGAAAAGGAACAAGTGGAACAAAACTCCTGGAGACATCAGGAGATGCTTCGGTTGGAGTTCGCTTGATTTGTGGATATTGTGGGAAACCCAATCATCATGAGAATGAGTGTAGGAAGAAAGGACGAAAATGCTTTCGTTGCGGCAGTTCTACGCATCAAATTGCTAACTGCCCAGTTAGCCCAAATGAGCCCCAAAAAGAGAAGGATATGCAACAATTTGACATAAGGTGAGAATTTCGAGGACGAAATTCTTTTAAGGGGGAGAGAGTGTGAGAACCCTAGAAAAAAAAAGAAAAGAAAAAGGAAGAAAAAAGTGAATTTTACTTGAATGCATCATATGATCATTAGTACATTTTTTTTCATTTTTCCCAAAGTGCTCAATTTCATGTGGATTGCATGGTTTAATTTAGAATTTTATTTTCATGTTTCATATGGACAAATGCATTAAACTCATGTGGTTTTGTGTGAGTTATATTTTAATTAAGGGGTTGGAAGACAATTAGTAGAGATATTATCTCATTTTTTTGGCTAAGAAGTTGCCACTTGTCAACCACCCAAGACCTCTTGACTTAAGCCATCTTATTTAAACCTTCCATTTCAAAAATTTGAAGCAAATTTTCCTCTCTCTCTCACCCTCTTGGCCGGCCACTCCCTCAAGCAAGAACACTAAACCCTAAGCTAAATTCTAGCAATTTTTAGTGAAGAAACACAACTTCAAGTGAAACCCTAGGATAGATTACTTCCTAATCACCAATCTTAGTTGCAAGGAGGGAAGTTCTTGAGTGGATTTTCTCACTCTTCTAGCAAGGTAAATCCTCATTTATTTATGCTTTAATGAACCTTGAATTCAAGGAGAATGTTAGTTAAGGTGTGATTAATGGCTTGTGGGTGTTTGAAGAGGAAAATCATGGAAGGATTTATTGTGTTTGAAAATTAGAACTTAGGTTTTCAATTTTGCCTATCATGTGTTTGATGAAATGCTTAATGACTTGTGATGCTTTAATGATGGATTTAATTGCTGTTTTAGCTTGTTAAACACCTTGGCAAATGATGGAAATGGCTTTAAAGGATTGATAGAAGAAAATGCCTCCAATCTGAAATTTTTGCAGGAAATCAAAAATGGAAATCAGTCCACTTCCCGAGATTACTGTTAACTGTAGAAAATGAATTAGCACCCAAGCCTTATACCGTTAGAAATTCCTATGAACCTAGTTTTAAACACCGCTAACGGAGCTTGATTTCAATTTTTCTATGTCGAGTTATGACTGTTTTCCCAAGACTGCTTGGCCAGCCTGTCACCAATCTGGCAGTTTTCTTGCTTCTCTGAGTTTTGCCATTTTGACTAGGATTAAACCTGATTTGATGCTTGACCTTTTCATGAAAGTTGTAGGGTTATGTCTTAGCTTCGAAACGCCATAAAGTACAACCCAATCCGATAAGTGTGTCCATAGTTATGAGTAAATTATTGCAGCATGGCAAATCAGTCAAATGCCGATTTCATTACACTAAGGCTTTTCTCATTCCTTTTTATTCTTGTGCAACTTTGTCGTGTCCCGACTCACTCGTTTATGATTCTAAAATGTGGATGAACTTTTCATTTGATCATCTTTATAGTTGGGATTGGTCATTTTATAAATTGTGCATTCAAGTGTGATTTTTATCAAGTGCAAAATCAATGAGCGCATGCATTAGGTCTTCTCGTTTGGTGAGTCCAACTTAAATATTTTCGTTTCATTTGCATTAGACTTGAAAGGAGGAAATAGAGGTGATTTGGGCGCAAGCACTTGAAAAGATCTTGCTTGATTTGGTGAGTGTTCCAATGCTTGTTTACTTGTTAAATGTGACTAGTTGGATTGTCTGATCTTGACCTACTTGATTATAAAAACTACTTGAAATCTGTTGGCTTGGACACTCTTTTGTGTTATTATGATCGAGACGAGTGCGTACTTTATCACACTCGATTTCTTTGCTTGAACTATATATCCTTGATATCGTGATACTTGTGGATTTGGCCCTTGCTTATATTTGATCTGTGAGTCATTTGGGTAATATCCCATCGACTAATCTGTTTAGAAGTTTGTTTACCTGTGCTTGCTACCTGTGCCTGTGAAATGGCCACTTGTGTGATTCACAATGGCTAATCTTGTTATCAGTTCTTGGGACTCGTGATCGGAGTCCACTTTATCGGCTCATTGGTCGAATCGAGCCAGTTAGGGCTTGGTCGAGTAGACTAATGATGCCCTTGGATCATGTTTCTTGTTTTTGGTATACTCGAGTATTACCTCCTGCGTTGGTGTTCGGGCCCGGTAAGGTGGGAGAATGGGTGAACGGCTATGGCTGATGAGTGGGGTTCTACTGGACATTAATTCTTGCATTTCCTTGGTTGTGAAGTGTCAACGGACTTGGATCAAGTTCTTTGCTGTGGAACTTGGCTCACGAGAACCATCTGTATCCTTTTATATTTAAATTGTTATTTAAGTGATCCTTGTGCACTGATCTTCCAGTAAGAGAAGCTTAAGTGCTGAATTTCTCGTGAGCACTGATCTCCGAGTCGAGCGGCTTGAGTAGTGCATAGGCACCATCTCCAGTTGGATTCTCTTGTGATCATCTCTGTACTTATACTTGAAATTCCAAATTTTATTGCAAATGTGCTAGTGTGATTGTTTATCAAAATCTTTGTGGTGCAAATATGCTAATTGCTATTTTGCATGTCTGTCTTTTGGAACATCACTGGGCTTTTAGCTCACCCTATTTTCCCTTTTGTTTTCCTTGGGATTGGCTTGAGCTTAGGATTGGAGCATGCGTGCAAGTAGTTTAAGTTTTTGTTGTACTTTTGTTTAAGGGAGAATGTACTAGCAAACCCTATCATGGATAAGTTTAGAGGTTAATTTTGTATCCTTAAATACCCTGTTATGTTTTAAGTTGGAATGATGGTGTGAAACTTATGTATGTATGTTGGTTGACTTTTGAATTTGGAAGTTTTAGTTTTGTAAGATGTGAGTTGCTAGTTTATATTAGCTATCGAGTCCTGGCGAGAGTTGGGCAGGCAGTCCGCCGATACCCTAGGGTTCGCCCTAGGGAGAAGTGGGGCTGTCACACTTCTCACTTTCACCCAAATCGGTCATGGATGCCTCTAGCGTTCCTGCATCTCCTGTTGACACAATCAAACCCTACAACTATGCCTTAATCTTTTCCCTGCATCCTCGGCCAGTCCTAACCCCTTGCTTTCACGCTTACGATAAGATCCTTATCGACCATGTTTCCATTCCGGCGCTAGGCCCGAATGGGAAGGAGGCGGAAACCCCGGAAGTCCTCCTCCTACACATTTTCAACATTTTTCGGGGGACTATTCCTCAGTACCGGATTGGCCATAGGGCCTTGACAAGCGGGATATTAACATCCGTTTCTGTCAGTGGGTGGAAACCCCAGTTCACTACCATCTGGAAGTCCGTCGGCATTCTTGACGCCATTGAGTTGTGCAAGTCCGCCATCCTGCCTGATTTCGAGCTCCTGGCCGCCGTTCGGTGCTTTTGGAGTACTTTCTCCAACACTTTTCTTTTCTTTTGCTGACTAATGACGCCGACGGTGATGGACATTAGTGCCATCACCGGGCTTCCCCCTCATGGGAAAAATGTGGACGTCGAGTTCAGTATGGTCAAAATCCGTAACAGCTATGGACCTGTCAACAAAGAATCAAAGTCCTACGGCCATTTCTTGGACCTTGCCTTTAAGCCCAAATCAAAACCCCCTGTCTCTAATGAAGAACACGTTAATTTTCTAGTGTTTTGGCTGTGCCGATACATTTTTGGCACTTCGGCCCTCCAAATTACTCAGGACTTCTACCATGTTGCCTTGGCGCTGGTGGCCGGGTGCCGATTGGCCCTGGCACCTGTTGTGCTTTGCCACATCTATCGTGGTATGTTCGAGGTTCAATCCCTCCAGATCGTCCATAGGCCGATGTGGTTTCTACAGGTTTGGCTGCAGAGCTATTTTCTGTCGGTGCGCCCTGCCGATGTTGCCCTGCTCGAAGCACTGGACCTGCTGAGTGTCCCTTTCCTGAACAAACCTCCTAGCTCTTTGCATTTTGCAGACTATGTCCACTTGTTTTACGACGAGTCCCCTGCCGTCGGCCCTGCTTATGATGTTGTTTACAGTCGCCGATTCTCGACCCCATGGTTCGGGCTCACCGCTTCTCGCACCGATCTGTCCGCCGAGGAGGCGGCAGAGAGGGAGGTCGTCTAGAAATCTTATTTGGTATATCGGCATTTGGACTATGGTTACGACCATGTCCCCCTATCTCCAACTTCAAACAGATCAAAGTTCGAGTCGAGTTGTACTACCCTCAGTTTGTGGGTCGGCAGTTTGGCCTGATGTAGGTTATTCCAGCTTTTCCCCCTGATCTCCATAATTCTCATGACTCTCGGCCAACCTTTGAGGATGCAACTGATTTCAGGAACTTTCGCAAGGCTGAGCGCCGAATCATGAAGCGATTTGCTTTTGCACCCTTCTCCCCACTTGAGATCTCCACCGATTTGCTTTGGCATGGTGGGGAGATTTTCTCCTCCTTTCTCGGAATGACAATATTGAATCTCTGCTTTCAGATCTTCTTCCATCGGCAGTGCACGAGTCTTCCAAGCGCAAGAAACCGTCGGCAGTCTCTAAAGGTAAATTTCGTGCTGGTATTATATCTTTTGAGAATTATTATCGGATCAAAGGGAACCCGTTTTGCTGTACCGAAATTGTCCAGGAAGTGGCAGCTATTAACCGAAAAAAGGATGAAAGCCGCCGAGCTAATTATCTTCGAGAATATTTCAAGCGATATTCTTTCAATGATTCTAGTGCTCCACCATTTGATACATTTTATCAGCAACGTATTCGGCCACCCCCTCCAATTCCAACCGCACATTTTGCGGTGGTCGATTCTTATATCCCTCTTTCTACTGATACCAACCCTGCTACGGCTACCCATTGTTATACCCATGCGAAGGATCAGTTGCTTTCCCAGGGTGTAGTTAGGGTCGTCGGCTCTACCTCGGTATCGGCGGGTAGGTTATCATTCCCTTACCGTGCTTGTCTCCTGCTGATACTAATCTTACTTCCCTGCATCGGTCTTTCAGGTACGGCTGTGGGCATAGCCATTGAAGAGATTCAGTCCGATGACAGCGATGAGGAGGAGGTTACTAAGAAGCCCCCTTCTAAGAGGACCAAGTCAGGGGCGGCTAGACGGACCCGGGCTGCTTCCAAGTTAGCGAAATCAATGGTTCCTGACTTGAAAATGACTCCGATCAAATTAGCTAAGGACAAAGGAAAGATTGTGGCCTCGCAATCTGTCTCTAACTTCTCTGACTCTCAAGATGACCAGCAGGTCGCAAGGGCTCTGGAGGCTTCTCTGACCACCCCTCTTGTCCAACCGGTAAGACTCCTATTTACTTCTCGTTTTCGATTCCTTGTTGGCTGTTGACTCTCTTCTTTCGTTAGCCTGTGGCCAGGACTTCAACTGCTCCCCCGACCCTGTCACTTCAAGATTTAGTAACTAGGATCAAGGAGGCCACAGGCATAACTCCTTCAGCCGCCTCTACAGCTTCCATGACCTCTTCGCTCTCGGCGCCGATGATTCCTGTCGATCAGAGCAAACGTGCCTTGGCAGATTTGCTTCGTCACCCCACCGATCAGTTGCTTGATGCTGACTTTGATGAACTGAAATCGGCACTTGAATCCCTCACCAAATCTGATGAGCACAATCTGCTCAGTGCTGATTTGCAAACAGCGCTCCGTTTCTTGGCCAGTCTCCCTCACCACGTGCAATCTTTTCAGAAAGCCCGAGAAGACTTGGACGCCTATCACCAATGGGCCAGGAAACCACCCAAAAGGAGGAAGAATGTAAATTCTCAGTGGAAGATTTGACAGTGGTCGACACTCGGCTCCAATACCTGGACAGGGAGGAGAAAGAACTGGAGCAATAGCTTGCTGACGTTCGGTCACAGAAAGGTAAGCTCGATGCTGACTGGCAACAATTGATACTGCTTAGCAATACCGTCCTTAACGACTTCCAGCATTTAAAGTCCCAGACAGACATAATGGAATCAAAGAAGCTGACTGCCGAGAGGGATCACTTCTTGATCTCGGAGGTAATTGGCTAGCTGAAGTCTGCTTTGCTGCCTCATCTACCGGAGCTGTCCATCAGCCTCCCCCTCTGTTGGTGAGCCGTCGGCCGTTGTTGAGACTGATGGTGAAGATAGTGCTGCGGTGGTCGGTGAAAAAGCGGATTTACCAACTCTCCCTGCTTGGGGTCCCCCCAAGACCCTTAACTTCTTCTTTCTCTATTTTGAGGGACCGATTGGTTTCGGCCAGAACTTTCATACTTGTAATAGATTATCGGCTTTACAAGCCGATTTATTTTCATCATCTTAAAATTTACCAATACTTGTTTACCAGAAATTACAATTCTTGAACGCCGGCTGTCTTATATACAGCGCTCCTACTTGTAGGCGACATAGTTTTCCACAGCAAAGGGACAAACTCCTTTAAATATATGCCATTAATAGATTTCTCACGTACCTGACCATCCAGGTTTCGAAGAATGTAGGTTCCTTTAGGAAGGACTTTGCACACCACAAATGGTCCTTCCCACAAGGCGCTCCATTTTCCCAAGCTTGGATCCCTTTTACCGAGTGGTAGGATAGTTTTTAACACTTTGTCGCCTTCTTGAAATGCTTTTGGACGAATCTTTCTATTGTATAGCCCTGCCACTCTACGCTTGTTAACAGCAATATGGTCAATGGCTTCCAAACGGGTCTCATTTAGTATAGACAATTCGGTAAGTATCACTTCCTGGTATTTTTCTGTAAGTAGCCCATATTGCTTACCCAATCGCAACGATTTTGACACCACCTCGGCGGGGATGACAACGTCGTGCCCGTATACTAGCGAAAACGGGGACATGCCGATGGCAGTTTTATATGATGTTCTGTATGCCCATAATGCCTCTGACAGGTGCTCATGCCACCTTTTGGGGTTGTCCTCGATCATCTTGGCAATGATATTCTTGATTACCTTGTTGGTGGATTCGGCCTGCCCATTGCTTTGGGCGAAATAGGGGGACGAATGGGTTACCTCGAACTTGTAGCTGTCAGCGAAAGCCTTTAATTCACCTTTTGCAAAATATAAGGCCTGATCGGTTACAACACATTCCGGTATCCCAAACCGATGTACAATTTGTTCCCTTACGAACTGTGTTACCGACTTTTGATCGGCTTCCCTTAATGGTATGGCCTCCACCCACTTGGTAAAATAATCGGTGGCCGTTATTATGTATGAATGTTGTGATAACATGGTGGGAAGATCATACCGATTATATCGATCCCCCAACACCTGAAAGGCCACGGCTTAACTATGATCTCCATGTCGCGTGCTGGCGCCCTCTGGATTGGCCCTAACGCCTGACATCTCTGGCATCCTTTCGCAAATGCTATGCAGTCCTTTAGCATAGTTGGCCAATAGAAACCATGTCTCCTTAGTATCCACATCATCTTACGACCCCCTTGGTGAGCCCCGCATGTGTCTTCGTGGATTTTTAACATTGACAAGTAAGCTTCCGCCGCACTTAAACACTTCAGGTACAGTTCTGACATATCATTCCGATATAATTGCCCATCAAGCAGCTGATAATGTACGGCCTTCACTCGCGTGCTCCTCGGTGCGGAGAGATTGGGATCCTCCAAGTATCTTATAATTGGTTGTCTCCAATCCTCACTCGGCCCCTCTTCGGTATCAACACAGTTGACCCCCACTGATCCTGGTACACGGGGACTGTCCATCTGACAATTCTAAAATTGGTATCCTCGTCGTCGGTGGACCAGGGCACTGCTGAAGTTAATTGAGCCAACTCATTTGCTTCTTGATTCTGGCATCGGGGTACGTGATGGAATCGAACCTTTCAGAATTCTTGCCGCAGCTTCTCCACTGTGCACAGATACTTCATAAGTGTGGCATCCCGGCATTGGTATGCTCCCATTACCTGGTTGATAACCAGCAGCGAATCACCGAACACGTTTACCTCTTTGACGTCTCGGTCTGCCAGTATCTTTAGTCCTATGACTAGCGCTTCGTATTCGACTTGATTATTAGAAGAGCCGAATATTAGTCTGAAAACGTACCTCTGAAAACGTACCTGCACACCTTCTGATCAGGTGCTTCAACCAGGATCCCCCGCACCTCCAGAATTTTCGGTACTTGAGCCGTCGAATCACATTGCCCATTTCTTAATATGGACCTCGTTAATACCCCAATCAACCACCGGATCCTCTAAACTTGGGGTGTGCTCTGCCAAGAAATCGGCTAGTGTTTGTCTCTTCACCGCCGTCTGCGGAACATGTTGGAATTGGTACTCCATGAGATATAGCACCCATTTCCCCAATCGGCCACTGAGTGTGGGCCGATACAGCATATATTTGACTCGATCAATTTTGGAGATGATATATACCAATACAGGGAGCATGTAATGCCTTAACTTATGGGAGGCGAAATACAAGGCCAAACACAACTTTTCAATTGGCCGATATCTTTGTTCGATCGGCGTTAAGACTCTACTTAAGTAATATACGCCCTCTCGCTTCCTTCCTTACTGTTCTGGGCTACGAAACAGCCAATTGTGTCCTCGTTCGCCGATAAATACAACTTCAATGGCTTCCCTCGGTCTGGAGGAGTCATTATCAGCGGGTTGGCAAGGTACTCCTTGAGTTTCTCGAACGCCTCTTAGTGCTCGAACTCCTAGGTAAACTCTTCGCATTGTTTCAGTTTCAGCAGCGATGAGAAAACCTTCACTTTGCCGGTTAAATTGGCGATAAACCTCCTCAGAAAGTTGACCTTGCCCAAAAACTGCTGCAATTCTCTCTTCATTTTCGGGGGCCGAGCGTCTATGATGGCCTTGTTTTCATCTACCTCGATCCCCTTCTTATGTACCAGAAAACCTAGAAAGTTTCCTGCCGATACTCCAAATGCGCATTTAAGAGGGTTTAACTTCAGCTGATGTCTCCTCATTCTTTCGAATGCCCTCTCTAGGTGTTGTAAATGATGGGCAAATGATGCCAATTTTATGGCTATATCATCGATATATACCTCGGTGAAATCACCAATGTAATCATAGAACATGCAGTTCATTGCCCTCTGGTACGTGACACCGATGTTTTTCAAACCGAACGGCATCACTTTCCATTGGTATATACCTACGGCCCCGGGGCATCTGAAGGCTGTCTTTTGCATCTTCCCTTGCAATACAAATCTGGTTGTAACCGGTGTTACTGTCCACAAATGAGATAATCTCGTTATCGGCCGATGAGTCTACCAGCAGGTCGGCCACTGGCATAGGGTACTCATCCTTTGGAGATGCCAAATTTAGGTTTCTAAAATCTGTACATACCCTAGTCTTACCGTTCTTTTTGATTACTGGTATGACGTTTGACAGCCATTCCGCGTAAATGGCCACTTCTATGAAATCTACGAGAAGCAGACGCTCCACCTCTTCCTTTACTTTGACCACCACTTCCTCCGAGAACCTTCTAGGTGGCTGCTTGTGGGGCCGATATCTGGGTTTCAATGGGATTTTATGTTCCACCAACTTACGATCTAACTCAGGCATTTCACTACAGTTCCAGGCGAAACAGTTCCTAAACCGCCTCAGTACCTCGATCAGCTAATTCTGGTGATGGGTCGATAAATTGGTGCTGATGAAGGTGGGTCTCGCTCCACTCTCGTCTCCAAGATCGATTTCTCACACTGGATCTTTGACCTCTAGCTTGACATCATCCATTTTGGCCGGAGCCACGGCCAGTTCGTTTAGCTCGATCACATGAACCTCGTCCTCGGTGTCTTCTTCATGTATGACATCGGCCCAGTCGATCGATGGGCACTCGGCTGCATTAGCCCTCTGCTCCTTCATATACTCGGCTATTCGTTGTAGGATGCCTTGACATACCTCTATCTTGTCCCTTCGACGGCTGATCTCCCGTTCCAACTCCATCACCGCAGCTTCCACTTCACTATCATTCATCATCATTAGACGGGATATATGCAATCCTGAGCGGCCGACTACTTATGTTGCACGGCCTGCTGATCTTCCTGTCGGTTGCGCGCCACTGGACTGCAGCCGTTGGGGTTAATGCATTGTTTAGGCTGGGCCGCTCTCTCAATCCCCTCTCAGCAAGCTGATTTGCGATGATGTTATCGCAGTAGTAGATAGCCTCATCAGCGTTTGTGCCTTTCACGAAGGGCTTCGCATCAGCCCGAATTACTTCGGCGTTCTTGTCGTTCCATAATATCAGCACCTGATGTAACGATGAGGGTACGCATCTGGACAAATGTATTTAGTCTCTTCCCAAAAGAGCGTTGTAAGTTGATGCAGCTTCCACCACAAAGAAGGACATCACCAACATTTTGCTACCGATCGATACCTCCAAAGGTAGTACCCCCATGTGTCGGTGGCTTCGCCAGTGAAATTACTCACAGTCACGTCGGTAGGCACCAAATCCTCATCCGTCTTTTCGAATCTTTTCATCATGCCGGCCGATAGGATGTTGACGGCCGTTCCATTATCTACCAAGATCAGGGGTGTCGACACCCATTCAATATAAGTTTTGATGAACAACGATTTCAAATGTCTGGTTATCGAATCTTTGGGCCGGAGGAGGAGTATCCTATCTGGGACACTGATACTTTTGATGATTTGGATCTCGCCAACCATTGGGTCCTGCTTCTCGGCTTGACTGTTGCCCCCAAATTCAATTTGCGTGGGCTGGAAGGACTTCTCAATCTCCTCCTCTATCATTGGCTCTGATTGCCCTTCTCTGGACCTGAATTGTATTAGCAGGGCTATCACCATGTTGACCTGTAATTCGGGTAGGGAACCAAACCTCAGGGCGTGTCCTGGGCCTGCTTCAGCACCGGTTCCCTTTTGATCCTAATTGGCCTATCCCTGACCAGCCACCTCCTTCTCTCTAGGCTTTCAGCTGCGCTTGGCTTTTTCACGCTGCCTCTATCTCTGCCAGTGCCGCTTTGTGTTTTTGTCATTTCTCACGGATCGCGCCTAGTCGGAAACTTGAGGTGCTAGACCATTTGCCACTTGCCGACTTCCGTAGTACGTGGCTTCACCGCCCTGGGCAGCTGCACGTCCCTATCCAAGGCCACCCTCTTCCGGCAAGGCGAATGATGACCGAGGCATGGGCGGCGCCCGTCAACGTCAACCCTGTGCTTCATTGTCCTGGATGGCCAGTCCTCTTCTCTTTTCCCTATCCGATCCCTCATACTCTGCCTGGATGTAGGCGTCGATGACTCCGGTTGGTCGTTCTCCTTGACTCGGGCAAACTGTTCGAAGAGCCTAACAATTTGGTCTTCCGGTTGCTTCCTGCGGACCCATGTTTGGGGTTCCCCATTGATCAGGAGCGTCATCTGTTCGGCCTCTTCTGTCCCTTTGACAAAGCCATGAGAGACCTCATTTTGACACCCTGAGATCTGGACAACCACATCAACAATCTACCGGTAACGTTGAAGACATTACGTGCACCTTCTGCCCTCGGCACACTTCGAGACTGCCTGGGATGGCAGTTGGGATAAAGTTGACCTGCCCATTCCTTCTTCCAAGCTCTGGGCCAATTCGATGTTGACCATGTTGATATCGGCAAAGTATTGAAAGGGGTTCTTTTCCACCTTGGTTGGCCAAGTGGGCTCGTCGGTGAAGTTAAACGGCTCCTTTTCAATAGCTCTCTGGACATAATTTCTGAAAACCATACAACTATTAGTGAAATATGAGAGCGTACCATGATACTTACAGAATTTCTTGCCGACTAGCTCCTCTGGTTTCGGCTGCCTGTAATTTTATGGGAATTTTACCCTTCCTTCTACTTGCAGGAAGTCGAAGATTGCCTCCACTTGTGTCACATCGAAGCTATATCGTTTCATTATCTTGGCAGGCCTCTTCCTGAAACCAGGTATCGAGTTTTGCACGGTCGGCTGTTGAGTCTTAGGTGGCACTAGCGCTTGGCAGGTGAAGACCTTATCGCCGACAATCTCGGCGGCATCCACCTCCGGGAAATTCCCGTACTCCATTTGCCCCTCTTGAATGTATGCCATGCTTGGTTCAACGCCCTTAAAAGCCAATCCTCGAGTCAATCCTGGTCTCAGCTCAGCCTCACGCTCCTGGATTCTTTCGAATCGGTGCACACTATTGATGAGATCCCCAAGATCTCTGAAAGTCTTGCCCTCGAAATGCTTTACCGCTTCAAAGTTTCTCATCCCCATCATGGCAGCCTCCACGTATTCCTCTTCTGAAACCTTCGCGTTACACTGCATCCTGGCCAGCTTAAATCGGTTCAGGAACTGGCTGGTGGTCTCCCCAACCTTCTGTTCCTTCTGACCCCACTCCTCAATTGAGTTGGGCCCCAGCTTGGTGTACCAATCGAAAGCCACACCTGTCAGTGAATAAGGGAACAACCTCAATTTTAAGAAATCGTTAGTCCCTACTTCACCACACTGGATGTTGAATCGGCCAATGTGCTCGAGAGTAGACTATCTATCTTCCCCGAAAAATTTGGTGAACTTTGAGAATCGGTAGCCGCGTAAGAAGACATAGGTGTAGTCGATCCACTTGGGTTAAAGTTTGCGGTATGTCAGGCGTTCTCGGCTTTCCACAGTTTCGGCAACAATCTGGCCAATCATTTTGCGAAACCCTATTCGGTCCGTTGGGTCGACCGCGTAAACATTTTCCTTCGCGGCTACCGGCCTTATAAAGTCAGAATCAGTGTGAATAGGGATCTTTCGATTCGACCAGGTCTCGTCCGACACCATTTGCGGATCGTCGGCATTCCATTGGAAACAGTTTGTCGGGTGTTCAACAGTCTCATGCCCTCCTGACCACTTGTTGTTAAATAGACCGGGGTCAGTACCCCTCATTGCTGGGGGCACGTACGGGAGTTGCATAGGTTGCTATTTGTTCGGCACATACTGTGACTACCGTACCGTTTCAGCGTGCCTCTGGCGATCCCCCATTGGTGGAAACATGGGCATGTTTTCTTTGACCTGCCCCCCGGTCATCGACTTCGTGACTGTGACCCTTCAGGGATCCTGATCAAACCGGGTGGTAAAGGTGACCTATCAGTTGTGCGTGATACTTCTTCGGCCACTACTTTGCCTTTGTTGAGGGTGTCGGCCTATGTGTCCGTTGACGCCCCTGACACTTTGTCCTGGATAGCCTTTGACAAGGTCAAGGTGGCATGCCTGTCAGCTGGTCCAGCCGTCAGCAACTCCACGTGCCTCCCAGTCTGGGACTCGACCGAAGCGGCCAATCTCCTCATATCGGCTGCTAAGAGATCGATTCGAACATCGAACTTAGAACCGAAGTTGTCTACTACTAACTCGGTCTCCAATCGCAGCTTCCGCATCCCTTCCTCCAATATGCCTTGCAACTGCGCAGTTGTTTCTTTGATCTCCTTAACCTCGGTGGCCACATCCTCTTTGTACCTCCTCTCTCGCTGGTCAAGGAGTGATTCCAAGTCTTCGAACAATTTGTTCTGCCACACTAGCCACTTGGCATCCGTATCAGCGTTTGACATGCCGATCGGTCCTTCGTGTGCTACCTCGGTTGGTGCAGAGGTTTCCTCCTCAGCGCTAGGGGCTGTACCCCTGCTCATATCTTTCCTTGCCATGTCGTTTTCCTCCTTTCGTTACGGGTCCCACCGAGCGTGCCAAACTGTTCGTGCCGATTTTTGCAACCCATGAACACTTGCCGATTGAGAGTCGACTCTATGCGCGTGCCACCTAATTTGTACGTGAAAAATTAGGAAACCCTGATCTGCCGATTGGGCGGTGCCCAACCTTTGATGCGCTGATTGCTCTGACCTCTAAACGATTGCTGTTTGTCTGCCTTGAGTGACCTCAAGGACTTAAAGTCTGTGCTAACGAAGTTGAAAGCAACAAGTATTGAAAAGACGCTGATGAACTAAAGAGTTTGAGATTAAATTCTGAAATTTGTGATAAAAGAGATAAAGTATGAAGTAAAGAACACGAGTCAGCTAACTAGCCTAAAGCGCGCAATGAAGAGCCCTATCTAGAAACTATTTCTACTCGCTACTTGTCTTTGGTTTTTGTTGTTGTTTTTTGATGCTCTGATGTTGTCCTTTTTTCTGTAACACTCTTCGGTATTTATAGATTCCTCTTTGTAACTGTTTTCCCCTGGAATCGGTTTGGGTCTTGCTCTTCACCCACTTCTACACTATTGCCAACTTCCCAAAAGGTGGGGATAATGCTGCCCATTACTTTCTAGAATATAGGGTCACACCAACTGCCTTATCCTTCTCAGCCATGCTCCACCCTGTCTGCTAAACTCCCGCTTGTCTCGGGTAGTGGGATGGTGCGGCACTAGTTCCCTTAGTTGCCGACGCGCTCGGTGACTCTATACAAATCGGTCCCTTGCATACTTTCATACCCCATGGTCAGCCGATTTCCTATTTCGACCTGTCGCTGCTTCTTTCAGCTTATCAGCTGGCCGATTATTTGGGCCCAACAGTAAGTATAAGCAATAAATGAGCTCGCCATTTGGAACAGACATATCTAACTCCTTAACAGAATAAGACCAATTATACAACCCCAGAGAGCATATCGATTTTATTTTATATAGATAACAAGTTAATGAATTTATCGACCCATGGCAAATACTTGCAAAAATAACTAGATAAGTCAAATAAAAATTTCAATCATCCACTCTTGGACAATGTAAACCTCCATTTTTATATTCAAATACTAGGATCACCCCTTTAGCCAGACATTGGAGCACCTGTAACAAAGAAAAATCAGCCAACTGTACCTAAATCAGTATTTATTATCCTAGATCAGAACCATGACATCCTTCAAAATGGGAAGCAAGCACCGCTTTAATGCCCTTAAAAATACTCACAAGTGTCTATTCGCTCATACCATCATAGCCATTAAAATATAACAAACCAAAAGACAATCATAAGAAGATCTATATTACTCTAATAGAGAGGTAACTTATGCACATCAGTTAATCTCCACAAGCTCATACAAATAAAGTCTATCAAAAGTGCTATTTAGTGTAAGATTTTGAATCACTTTTGGGTTACTTCCCTATTACCACTAGCCCCTGAGGAAGTAATTGTCAGAATAGCAACTTCAAGTCCTCTTGATGCATCCTGTCGAAAAGTAAGAATTATCAAAACTTATCTTTTCTTCACGATTCAAACAATGCCCGATAACAATCGTACTATAAATACAAAAAAGATACATCTCCAAAGTGCAATGAAAGATAAATTCTATAAGCATGAGAGAGATATCCTATGACTACTGGTGGTAAAGTATGATATGATTTTTTTCTTTTGTTATGTCAAATTAAGAAATGGAGATTTGTATGAACATTAACTCTTCTTTTGCTTCTTCAAGAGAAAGATTTGGAAAATAAGGACCCATATTTCATATTTAAAGATTCTGCAATTAATCCAATTTGACAACCCCAAGAACAATATTTAAAACAAAACAAAAATTTTAATTGCGAAGGTTTCCAAGTACATAGGATATGAATCAGAGAAAAAGAAAACTTAAGCTTAGTAAAACTTACTTCAATGATGTTGTATAAATCTGATGTGAGTCAGAAGAAAGTTGAATGTAAACCTTTGATCTTTTATTTCTTGAATAAAACTAGATACAAGAAGAGGTTCAATACACGAAATTATAAAGGATCTCGAGATTGCTGGAATAGCTAAATAGTTTAAGGCTTCTAAAAACACTCGATGATCTCTTCTGAATACAATTAGTCTATTTATAATGTCTAAGTTTCTTGCATTTCATCTGAATTTAATCTGAATCTTCATTTCATGCCGACACTTCTGAATTATTATCTTTAATGGCCGACATCACTTTTGAATTCTGAAGACTTTTTTTTTAAAAGTCATTAGGGTCTTGTGCTAGTAGACCCCTAAATGGGTTAGAAAAGGATCCTGCTGACTCATCTTTTTTACTTTCTGACTCGGCCTTTTTGTCTTCTTTCAAATAATTCAAGTATTCCTATAGCATCTTGGGATCTTTCATCAGTTTTGAAAATAGGAACTCATGTGCTGCTTCTAACTTGGAATCCTTTTCCTGTTTTTGAGAAGTCTTTCGCGTGTTTTCCTTTTGCATTTGTTGGACATTCCATTTGAGCTTTTCTCCCATTTCTAAAAATTTGAGAACATTTTTCTGATTACAGAGGTCTTGATTGCATGCATCCCACCATTTTATTTTGAATTCTCTTACCAATGACATTGCTAATGTCTTTCCTAAATGTTGAATGATTCTGAAACTCCAGCAGACTATCCATGAAACTTTGAATTTTGAGTGAAATAATACCGGTCTTGTATATTCTTCTACTTGAATTTTTTTGATATAAGTTTAAAATCCCATCTGAACTTGGGATGGATAGATTTCAACTTGAGGTCCGACCCAAGTCCACCAATGATGAAACCATATTGGAAACTCTTTTCAACATGTTCATGGAATATAAAAAAATCATGAATGATCAAATGGTCTAAATAAGAAAGCTCTATACCAAGTCATTTTATAGTCTTGGTATGTATATCCATCCGGAATGTGATGAATGGAAAAGGACTTTTCTGAGTACAATGAAGTCCATTCATTTGGAGAGATTATCTTTTTAATCACACATTTTGAATGGGTAATAAATCCAGGTTTCATTTCATCATACCTAGGCCAGATTTCAATGGAATTTGAATCGATAAGGAATAACTCATAATAACTTTGAGATTCCCTGAGGGCAAAGTCTTTGAGTTAGGTTTTGCAATTGGGTATATTGTGGAACTTCTTTGAATCCAATCAGGGTAATGTGTTGTACGACTGGTTTTGTGAAATAAGGAGTTTTTTGAGTAATGGGTGGTTTGTTGGTTTGAGTTGTAGATGAACTTGAAGTACTTTGAGGTTTTGTGGTTACTAAATAATTTGGAGGAAAATCCTGCAAAAGATTGAATTTATTTGCAATTGGAATATCTTGGGTTACAGACATTTCATAGCCCTTTACGAACTTTGGCTTGTTCTTATTTGAATCCATCTTCTAGCAAAATTAACAAAAAATTGAGCTCATATCTTTTTTAATCTTATTGATCCAATCATTATAATGGGAAATATCATATCCTTTTCTGGGATTGTCTCGCAGATGGTATTTATTAATCATCTGCCTTTCAATCTCTCTTTTCTTTAGAAAGCATATGTCTCTCATGGTGAGCACAACCCTTGAATTTTTGAGGAATATATTGTCATAATTAAATATATTGTATGATTGAATCCTTCCATTTTCTAGAGTGTAATGTACAAACTTTCTATTTTGTAGAAGAGATTCTCTCTGGTGTGTCCTTTTGAATAATGATGTTTTCTCAAGGTTTTGATACACTCAAATTCGGCATCCATGGCCCTATAAAAACTCTCTTGTTAGAAAATTAGGAAGGGAATTATTTTCTCCTTTAATGTATTCTGTATCAAAATTGAATATAGGTAGAATGGCCTACCATCTAGCAAAGATCTACTTTGAAACAATATTTTGAACATCTTTTTGTAAAACTTCCTTTGCAGATTTAAAATCAATCCGTAATAAAAAATTTTTATTATATAAATCATCTTGAAATTTCGAAATACAAAGTACTATAGATAAAATCTCCTTTTTGATTGTAGAATAATTCTTTTGAGGACTTGACCATACTCCTGAATGGTACCTGACTAATTGTTCTGAATTATTCATTTTCTGTTTGAGTATACCTCCATAACCTATTTCTGATGCATCTGTTTCAACAATCATAAATGCTTCAAGATGTGGAATGCCTAGACAAGGTAGGGCTTCAATATTTTCTTTTAGATATTTAATCCTTTGTGTATGTTCTTCTGTCCATGGTTTTGGATTTTTCTTAAGTCTTTGAAGTAGGATAGCACATTCTTGTCTCATTTTTGGAAAGAAGTTAGCTATATAGTTTAGACATCCTAAAAATATTTGTAATTGAGTTTTATCTTTGATTTCATTCAAAAATTTATCCACAAATTCATTTGGAAAGAAGTCAGCTATATACTTTTGGTTTATCATTGTTTATGTTTCTAGTGCTATAAGGTATAATCAAAACAAAGGTCAAGTATTAATAACAATGCCCAACAGATACATCTCTGATACACCTTAAACATAAACGACTCGTCCAACTCCGATTAACTAGATTAAAAATATAAAATATTTAACCAATATTTTTTAAACAACCGGTTCAACTATTAAGCAGAATCTCAACACAATAGCACATGGATCCATAGACTAGCATTATAATCATATATTTCAAAATTTTCAATTTCACATTTTTCTCTCTCTTCTTCTTCTTCCCTACATATAAGCTTTTTCATATATTTTTAATGGGGGAACTACAAGAAATTTGGACTTTAGTGGTAACCAAAAGTCATCACTAAAACCCAAAAAGTCATCATTATAACATACAGTGACAACATTTTCATTGTCACAGAATTGTCACAAATTCTATGTCATAAATGGGTCCATGTGACAACCTTAAGAGGGTCGTTACAAAACCATGTTATTCATTGACAAGGAAAAAGTCATCACTAACTATGAGAATTTTGTGATGACTTTTGTTGTCATTGCTGCACCTATATTTTTGTCATAAATGAAGCAAAAGTCGTCACATATTTCATCTCTATAGTGACAACTTTTAACTTGTCAGTATCAATCCTTTTCATCAATAACAAGAATTGTTGTCACTGAGTGAATTTGCAATTAGTGGCAACCTTCTCTAAAGTTGTCACTGAACTTTATTTAGAAGGTTTAAAATTCACAGTATCCTATTCCTATAGCATTGCCAACAAATATAGAAGAAATTTCTGGCTCGACAAATGCTAGAAATGAAAGTAATGAACACACAATTAAGCTTGAAATATGTATTTATGTTGTCATAAATATCTCTAAATTCATCAAATAAAGGTAGCAACTAGAATGGGTCCAAATTAAACCCACATCAGTTCAACTAGTAGCAAGTGGCCATCCCAAAAACACAATTCAAGTACTAATAGCAAGTGGCCATCCAAAAAATAAAGTACCACATTTCTAAATAAAAGCATAAACTAAAGAACCAATGTCAAACTTCAGCCATCTTTATCACTATATCCAAAAGCCAACTCCATCCAGGTAACATATTTCCTTCGAACAGCCCATGTCTAAAACATGCTGCGTAGACGACAAAAGTAAATTACTATTGATGGTCCACATACAACTACATATGCTAAGGAGGTTGTTCTTCCTAACCAAACTAATGTGTTTCAATACTCCAATTGAAAGCATAAATAACTACCAAATTAAGCTAAACACAAGAAGATGGCAACAAATTCCAGTTATAAGTACAAGAAACTGAATATATCGATTAGCTTGCGACCATCAATTTGCCACTTTAAATGATCCCTGATATCCATTAACCACTTTAAATGATTTTCAAGGTATTGCATTGTTATATTTTCTTCACTCCAGTTAGGTACACAACCAGTTTCTAAAAAAACTAAGGAATTTTTATGAAAATAGAACTTGAAATAGAGAATGGAAAATAGGGAACTTGTCTCTTCACCTTTGCCAAAGTTTGTTACTTGCATAAGTCTTTCATTTGGGAAATCAACTCCTCATATAGCCATCTTAAAATAGATCTTCTGCCTTGTGAGTCTATAAGACTCAGGGTTTCTACTATGAAGTGTCATCTAGTTTTTGTCCATGTCCTAGAGGGACAAATCCAAAACATAATTAGAGAGTGTGTTGCTCTAATGCTTAACTATACAACCATTTTATGGATGAATAAAACAATATCAGGATGGAAAATTTTAAACCCAACATCATCAACCAAAAAAAAGTTGATAATCTAGCTATTTTTTGTTCACTACATGATGTCAAGCAATACACAAATCATACTGAGCATATTCTGGCTTACCTAATCATAAAAAAAAAAACAAAGAAAAAGCCAAAAAGATGCATACTTAAGGCTCAAGCAAAAGGCAAGTCATACCAAGCCTCTTCAAGACTATCTAAGCCAATTGAAGAAAAAAAGGAGTATACTTCATGCCTCAACCAAAAGGCAAATCATGCCAAACCTATCCAAGCATATCTAAGGAAATAAAAAGTGCCAAACAGATGCATACTTAACAAAGTATCTCACAAGTACACATATGAAAAACAATCACACTTTATCATATAAATCAGAAATTCACACTTGCAGCCCAATACATAACAAAAAATTGCAGACAAATTTCAAGTACTAACCTTGAATCCAGAAATGTCAGAAGACTTTAAACTTAGATGGAAACCAGAGAGCTCCTTTGACAAAAATGATAAACTCCGATTCAAATGAAAACCAAAACATTCAACCATTTGGTACATGGACTTTCAAAAAATGACAATGCCTATAATCCCAATGCCTTTACTTTAACTCCTAATATGACCGAAAGTTAACCAAAGTTGTATAATGAGTTGTTCTTCCTAAACAAGCAAATCAGAACAAGCCTATTCAAGCTTCTCTAAGCACGAAAACAATACTAAACTAGAGCATGAATGTGAGAAACCTAAATTTTTCATGGATTATTTGTCTTTTTATTTATTTAAGTGCATATCATTTTCTTTAAACATTGGTAGCATAAAATTTTTTTTCATGGATTATTTGTCTTTTTATTTATTTAAGTGCATATCATTTTCTTTAAACATTGGTAGTATAAAATTTTCTTTAAGTGCATTATTTCCACCTTCTTGCACATAATTTTGTGTGACTTTATTTTTGGTATTTATAAGTAATCCCTAGGGGTATTACCTTCTCCTAAGTATGAATATTAGGGTAGATTTTAGAGTCTAAAACATATTTGAGGGAGTTAAATGTATTACTTTGCTAGCAAGACTAAGTTATGGCTTGATTTTTGCCACTTGTCATCACCCTACTTCCTCTTGACTTAGACTTATCTTATAAAATCTCTTGTCTTTCAAAAATTCAAACCATTTTCCCTCTCTTACTCCTCATAGTGGCCGAACCTCAAGGGAAGAAAAATAAAAAAATCCTAACTCAAAAATCTTCTTGCTTTTAGTTGAGAAATTCACTTTAGAAAGAATTGTAGGTTTCGTAGTCACTTGGCTACCAAGTTGAATTGGAGGAGGTGAAGCTCTTTTGGTGGATTTCTCTTGCTTGGCATAACGTAAAACTACTCCATGACTTCTCTTTGATGATGTTAAACTTACGAATTCTTGATGCTAGATGAATTTTAGGATGTATTAGAGTGTTTTGATGCTTGGAGATGGAAATCTATGGGAGAGTTTCTTGTTCTTGTAAGGCTTAGGCTAGGTTTTACTACATGCTCTCCATGTTTTTGATAAAATGAAAAAGATGATTATGGTACTTCTATGGTGAAACTCATGGGAAAATCTTGCATGATCTTTGCCTAGATAAGCTAGACTAGGAGCTTGATTGAGATTGGAAAAGATGTGGACTGTTTTCTCTCTCTTGTAGTTGGATGAAATTCCAAGCTAAATTCTCCAAGTTTTGTTGTAATTTTGCTTGGTTCTTGCCTAAGAATCATGTATTTATATTATCCTTCCATGCATAGTGAGTTTTAGCCAAATCAAATGGATATAAGAAGCAAAACAAGGTAGATTAGTTGTTAAGCTCAAACATAATCAGAGTAGGAAATCATTTAACTTTCTGAATTTTTTGGTACCTATAGAAATTGAACAAGGGGTTGAATCTTATACCGTTAGAAAGCACTTCGAGTCTAGTTTCCAACACAATTGACTGCGCTTGATTTTGATTTTTCTACATTGAGTTATATCCATTTTTCCGAAACTGCTTCTGCTCCCCTGATATGACTTAAAAATACTAACTTAGTATCGACCAAGCTTCTTGTTTTGCTTAACATCCTTTCTATTGTTATACTCACTTTAATATGGCATTTCCTACATCGATCCTTGCATGTGTGTTGAGTTGGGATTGAATTATCGAGGTTTAGTGGGAGAAAACATCGCATAAGTCTTTTGTTCTATCTCCATAACAGATTAGCAATTCTGCTCAGCCTATGCACTTGTTCTGTTCTTGTGTCAACTTAGACTACACATTTCTCTGTGATAACGGCCAAACCAGTTTTTTCTCAAAACATGAAAGTTGTAGGAAGTTGAGTTGAGCTTCTAACCACAAAATTTCAGATTAATCGGATCACTGTAACATGTGAACTAACCAAACTAACCCTAACTGCTCAAATTCCCAGATTTGATCCGACGGTTTTCTTAAGCTTTTGATACTGTGAACTTTGACTATGAAAATGCATGAACTAGGCTGCGATGTCTCATATGAAATGTAGGTTTATGTCTTGGTTTCAAAATGGCATAAAATTTATCTCAATCCGATAAGTGTAGCACCAGTTGCGATCAAAACGTTGAAGGGTGTCAAAGCTGTTAAACCAAAGTGTCCTTTATTTGTTTGCTATTAGACACGTTTAGCACGTGCATTTTTTATTCATCTATGTTTGAGTGATTCTTCTACATTTGAACTAGTTAAATCTAAATGTTTCTTACTTGTTTACAATTAGGCATTGACGGTGGAAACGGAAGGAATTCCGAAGTGAATATCAAAATTTGCTTTATTTAAATCTGTGAGTGTTCCATTGCTTGTTTACTTAACCAACTTAACTAGTTGGATTACTTGAATATGTGACTTACATGATCATTTGAATTAATTGTGAATTGTGAACATTAAATACTCTCACACTCAATCTTTTTTACTTGAAATTTTGTATCTTTGAATTATGAAACTTATGGTGTGACTATGGCCTATACTTGACTAGTGAGTGCTAGGCAGCAGCATGTGTCACACTCAACTAGAGTGGGAGGTACCTCTCATCCCGTCCCAGTACTTTGATCTTGATTAAGTGCTTGACTTATAAGTGCAGAGCAGCGGTATGTACCACACTCAAGTCGAGTGGGAGGTGCCTCTCGTCCCGTTTCAGTCCTATATCTGATTTATGTACTGAACGGCAGTATGTGTCACGCTCAATTAGAGTGGGAGACACCTCTTATCCTGTCTCAGTACCTTGATCTTGATTAAGTCGATTGGAGAGTTATCTCATCGATCATACTTAAACTTGCTTAGGTATACTCGAGTAGAGTTACCACCTCTTGTACTGTTTGGCGCTCGGGCCCGGTAAGGGGTGAAACGGTGCACGGTGATTGGTGATTATATTTGGAGTTCGGGCCTGATAACTAAGGGGAATGAATGGTGGATGGAAAGAGAAGTAAGTAGAGTTCTACATGGTTAGTTAACCTGATAGTCGACGGAGTGTCGACTACTTGAAATGAGATCGAGCATCGTGGATTTGGCTCCTGAGAGCCACCGTATCCTCCTCTTTGACATTGTTAATCGCTTCCTTACTTGATTTAATTGTATATTTGAAGTATGCTTCCTTACTTGATTTAATTGTATATTTGAAGTACGCTTCCTTACTTGATTTAATTGTATATTTGAAGTATGATTTGAACTGTCCTATATGATCCGCACGCCTTTTGGAACTCACTGGGTTTTTAGTTCACCCCTTTCCTCTATTTGTTTTTTCTTAACAGGGATTGAGTACCCGCGAGAAGACATTATTGCCTAGGGTTGGATCCTACCTTTGTATTCTTGATTTGTTGTATTGGACCTTGGAACCTTAGACTTTATGTTCTGGATTTATAATTTTAGCTTTTGGATGTATATTTAGTACTTGGAATTTACTTTGGGAATGTAAGTTGAACTTTTAGTTTCTTTAAGTAGTTGGTTTACAATGTGAAATTAGTTATGTTGGGAATGATGTCTTAGGTTGGAATTGTTATTGAAGTGAATTGAGCAAGTGAGTCCCAACGAGAGTCAAGTAGGCGGTCCGCCGAACCCTTTGATTCACCTTAGGGGGAGGTGAGGTCGTCAATGAAACCATAGCAATTACATAGCATATAAGTTTTGAATTGAGGGAAAAAAATGACTTCAAGAAATCTTGCATTTTATTAACTTTGAGTCGAGTTGTTGAATAAATTGGCAATGTGTAAAATTAATCTTGCATGCTAGCGTATAATTATACTTTGAGGAAAATCAAAAGTATTAGATTCATATTGATTGGCAGTTTTTAGTGAATATATCAGGAAAAAAATTCATTACCTTTTTCTATCATAGTTTCTAATATCCTTTTTTTTTTTGTGCAAAGATTTATCTTCCGCAATTGGAAATACAAATTAAGTATTTTCGTGAAAATGAACATGATGTCAGCCGTATTTGAGAAATGGAACTAACAAAATTCCTTTAATTAATAATGTAATTTTTTGCATTTTTCTAGTGTCAAAAGACTAATCAAATGGGCAAGAGCACCAAATTAATTGAATAGAATTTGATACGTTCATCTTAACTAAGGCATTAGTACAATTTTTGCACCTTAACTCTTGAGGCAAGAAAGAAAACTCAAGAAATAATAGCTTGTTTTGCTGTCCCCTGTTTCTATATATATCATGCTTGAATAAGTAGTCTGTAATCTCAGCAGCTCCTTTTAGGTAAACAAAGTAGAATTCAAAGAAATCTAACCAATTTTAATACACTTGTATCTGATGCACTTTGAGCACACCTACCTAGCTATTTCATCTATTATGAGTTTATTTAAAGCAAAATAGCCTACAATCACCATCTAAGAAAGCATGAAAATATATCTTTTTTTTCTTAAAGCACAACAGCCTGCTATGGGTTTATTTAAAGCACAGTCTAGGGGTAGTGGAAATTGGGTGATTGGTTTCATAGCCATGAATTGCCTTTTCTTTTTGGCAATAAAAATGACCTGTATGACGGATTTTTTTAAATTAAATAAGCATCACCCAACTACATCCAAAACTATTATTCCAGTACATTTTTTTCCTTTGGAACACTGGAAAAGAAGCACACAAAAACACGGAGTCAAATGAGTCCACTTCAGCATACAAAATATGCACAAAACTGGAACCCCATATGGTAGAAACGACACCTAAAAGCCTCACAAGTTAAATCTTTTACCCTCAATTACCGTACATCTCCCATGAATGAGTATACAGTCCATATTGCAGCGACTTTCATAATGGATAACAAGCCCCGTCTACAAAAAAATACTATATAAATACAAATTCATCTCAGAGCACTCACAATCTGGATAGTGGGCTCAAGATTAGTCTAATTTTTGGGCAAATTTTTGCTATAAGTGCAATTAAACCCACAATCTATAAATAATTAAACACGTTACGACAAGGGTGCAACCAGCTGCTGCCAAGAAAATATGTACAATGCACTGCAAAATCAAATGCAAAAAACCGAAATTACCTCAAACTATGCCATCAATGCCTAGCCTCTTGTTTTGCCCCAAGATTCAAGCTCTAAGTTCTAACTTTCACCCAAATTTTCATGCCCTAGATTTTTTATTTCTTGCCTCAAGCTAGTGCAATGGCTGAATTAGGAGTTTTACTAGTGCAAGCTCGATAGAACTGCCCAAATTGAAAGTGTTCAAACTAATTTATGGATGACAATGGCAAATATGATGGATTTGGCAGTGTGAGCTTGATAGAGTGAAGTATATGCGGCTAAGCGAGGAAGAAAAAGAGAGATGGAGAAGAAGAAATTAGGATTGCAAATTTGGCCAAGTTTTCTAGCTATAGAGAGAGTAGTTATATGTGCTCAAACGATGTCGTATCCTTAAAATTCCTTTAGCCTGTCCATGCCTCTTCAATTTTTTAGTTTGCTGCTCTTAGTTTTGTACATCTAAATAACATGTCTTCCTTCTATTTAATAGCAAGAAATTCACACTTTCTTTGTCCTTTCTCCTATCCTTCTTTTTTCTTTTTCTCATCTTAATCTATTTAAGATTTTATATTATTTTGATTTTTCTTATTTCTTTTACTCTCAAGTTTTATTAAAATTTTAGAGTATGAAAATTTAGTGTGTTTGGACAAAGAATTTTTTTTTCTTTTTTTTAATATTAATATAGAAACTTTTTCTAACTTATTATACAATAAAATGATTCAAAAATGAAAAGGCTATTAAAAATTATGTTTATGACTCAAAAAAATAAACATTCTCTCAATCAAAATCTTTTTGGTGCTTATTTTATGATTCTATCAATTATGTATATTGCAGTTGATGAGACCTGAAAATCAATTTAGCTGATCAAAAAATCAAAATAGTTTAATAATACATGTATGAAATGCTAAATCTATTTGGTACTAATTTTATAAATTTATTAGTTATGTACAAGTTGTAGTTTGACAAGACCTGACAATTAGTTTAGTTAATCAATTAATCAAAATAGTTTGCTAATACATGCATGAAAGATTAAATCTATTTGGTGTACCAGTTAATAAACCATAAACAATGTGACTATTATAACTAATAATAAACTTTCAGCCATGCAATTGTGAGGATTATACTTAATTTCATACTAAATTTTACTATTTTTTACCGTTATTTTTACACTATACTAATCACTAATTTTTGACGTATTGTCAAGAGAACTATATAGGGAATCTTTGCTATATATTATGCTCATAACAAATTATTATCTAAGTTTGGAAAAATTATAAAATATGTATACATATTTTATGACCATACATTTTAGCTTTTGCTAATGAAAAATATAGTCTAAATTGCAAATGGATAGGATGTCATAGTAGAATTAATGAAATTAGTTTATCACATATGAGGCTATAATACAAAAGATAGGATGTTATAATACAATTAATGAAATTAGTTTATTACATATGGAGCTAAATTGTAAAAGATGGAGTACCATGGTAGAATTAATAAAATTTGTTTGCCACAAATGTGGGTAAATTGAACAAGTTAGGATGGTATAGTAGAATTAATGAAAGTAACTTAGGAACATGTACTTTAAACAGTGATGACTAATTGTTATCACTAACTCTAAACCAGTAATCTAATAGTGACAACATTAGAAGTTGTCACTGTATGGCTCATTTTAGTGACAACATTTTTTCAAGTCATCACAAAGGTGATTTCCCACCAAACTAGCTTGTCACGCGCCACCCATATTGTGATGACTAATCCCATGTTGTCACTAATGACTAGTCTATGCTAAGTCATTTGTGACGACGTCAAAAGTCATCACTGAAATGTGTCAATTGTGATAAGTTTTTCCGTTATCACAAAAGGCCAAATTTATTGTAGTGGGGGAAGGTAGACTTAATTCTTAGCTGTTCAAGTCTTTTGACATGAATTCCGACATCTCCCAAATGAAGGGATCTGGTTACTCAACTTTTCACTACACAAGAATCACATGTTCATGGTTATCGTCACTTTTTGAAGCGAAAGTCGACACTTTTAGATGAAAACTTTCATTTACTAGGCAATGACAACTAGCTAGTATAATAAAATAATTTCAAAAATTAAGCATCACTATATCAAAAGTACCAAAGTCTACTTCATCTCCCAATAATATGAAGAACTTAGATTAATGGTCGGACAAAATCACACGAAAAAGGGCAAAAAAATATTTATAATACCTAGAAAAGTTAGTCAAAATCACAAAAGTCTCAAATTTTCAAAATTTTACTAGAGAAGCACTCGAAGGCATCACTATTTCACACCTAACACATAACATAAGAAACTTTAACAATACCAAACTCGAGATATAAGCCACTGCATATCAGGTAATCATAAAAGTTTTAAAAAATTTTAACTAAAATTTCACTTCACCTATTTCTCTCTCCTCCACACTTAAAATAACATTGTCCTCAATGGTAGGAAGAAAAATTAAAGAATTATAAAGTAAGAAAATACATGAAAGTTACTCCCTGACAGATAGCAATGCCAAACACCAAGTGGGATGAGATTAAGGCTGTTAAGTACCATCTAAAAAGGCAAGCCCAAGAAACGGTCCTACCAAAACAAAAAGACAATAGAACACTACAAATAGGAGTTAAATACACCACCAAATAACCCAACAATAAAAGCAATAAAATTCTAAAATAATAAACGCCCCTACTAAAGCCAGAAACAAGAGAAAAATACTAAATAGACTTAAAAAGAAATTTGGATTGCCTCCCAAGAAGCATTAAGCTTAACGTTTTTAGCCAAACGTGCTGACTAGAATTATGGCAAATGGAATGGTTCAGATGATCTCACGTCTTCCTTATTATGGGTCTAAACTCCTTCACAATCTTTGCCAATGATAGCTCATTTTCGAACCGCCCAAGAGGAGAACTAGTGAACATTGGGAATAGCCTTAACTCCTAATCCTGCTCTATCACATATTTCTCACAAGATAAATTTTCAATAGCATCAATACTAGAGCAAGACTCCTTATAAGAAGGACATTTTAAGGGTTCAAATATATTAAACTCTTCTTTCTCTTTACCAACCCTTAAAGTCAATTTCCCTTCTAATAAGTCTATGTTAGCTCCTTCCATTGCTAAAAACACTCTACCAAGGATAATTAGTATAGAAATATCTTCTTCCATATCGAGAACAAAAAAATTAGCAGAAAAATAAAATTTACCAAGTTTTACCAATAAATATTCTATAATGCCCACAGGATAGCGAACGGAATGATCAGCCAATTGTAGAACCACTTGAGTAAGCGCCACGTTGACAAATTTCAATTTCCTAAAAAAACAAAGGCATCAAACTCACACTAGATCCAATGTTATATAAACCTTTGTCAACAAGAATATTTTCAAATTGACAAAGCAAAATTAACTCCTTGGATCTTTCATCTTAATACAAAGCTTATTTTGAAGCACTGCACTACATTTCTCAGTCAGAGACACTTGTTCAAAGTCTTTTAACTGCTTTTTATTTGACACTATACCCTTCAAAAACTTTGCATAAATTGGTATATTTGCTAGTACCTCAGAAAAAATATTGTCACTTGAATCTCTCTAAGCATATCCACAAACTTTTGATGGGGCACATCTGTTGCCTTTTTCTTGAGCCTTTGAGGGAAGGGAATAGGCGGCACTTATACTTTGACTTCAGGCAATTTTCTAACTTGATTATCTCCATGACCTTTCTCATTCATGCCATTCATCTCTCAATTGCTTCACTTCGATCGCTCCTCTTAACATTATTTTTCTTCTCGGTTACCTCTTTTGCCTTAACCACTAGATCATCTAGCACTTTACCTGAGCCAAAGGTTATTGCTATAGCATTCTCCTTTGAGTTCACCTCTGTGGTACTGGACAATTTTCCTTGTTCCCTCTCAACAACAGCCTTAGCTAATTGACAACCTTGCTTCTTAATAGTCTGAATGGATACTTGTTGAGATTGAACCGTTTGCTCTATCTTCTGCATATACTGTAGCATCATCTCCTCGACACTTGACTTTTTCTCTTGAGGAAATGAATGTAGATATTGAGAAGGTTGCTCCAAATTTTGGAATCCAGGTGGTCCCACAAAACTGATCCCTTGAATTCTCCAAGAAAAATTAGGGTGATTTCTCCAACCCTCAATATAAATATTAGAGAAATGGTCATTTCTTGACTGCAATTTCTATCCACGATATGGTCTAGTGAAGGTGACATCTTCTAACATGGTATGAAAGTCTCAATTACAACAACTAGCAGCCATATGCCCATACATATGACTTTGAGATTGAGCTTCAGGATTTAGAAGTAATTGCATTTGATGATTCAACTTAAGGATCTATGAAGCCAAATCTTTTGAGGCACTCACTTCATGGACTTCTACACTCTTGCCCCTAATTTCTTTTGTTGAGAATTATTAGCCAACAACCCATAGAAGGCAACCAATTCTTCGAGAGTCTTATCACCAATATATCCTCCCACAGCTATATCCACCATATTCTAGGTTATAATTGTTAATCCATCATAGAAAAATTGAACTTGCAATGCCAAGGAGTATTGGTAATGGGGGCATTGAAAAAGAAGTAGTTTAAAACGCTCCCAAACTTCATGAATTGGCTCACCTTCCATCTGTGAAAATGTGCATATTTGTTCCTCAAATCAATGGCCTTCTGAGTTGAGTAGTACTTGGTCATAAAGATAGTATAACCATCTTCCCAAGTCCTCAAAGATCCATCTAGTAGGTTAAGTAGCCATGACTTTGCACAATCTTTGAGGTAATAAGGGAAGCACCTCATCCTTAGATCATCCTCCGAGTTCCCATTTAATGAAAATGTCTGCACTATGGAATAAAATTCTTGGATGATAGAGAGTGGTCCTCATTAGCTAACCCATGAAATGCCGGTAGCATGTTGAAGTGAATTGTTTTAAACTCATAATTGCCTGCCCCCTCACTTAGACGAATGCAATGCGGAGATGTCGCTATGACTGGACATTGGATATCTCTCAAATGAAATCCAGCAGGATGATTGACTACCTATTGATTATTACCATTATCACCATTATTCTCATTTGCCATCTCCTCTTTGGGTTATAAATCAAAGTACCTAAGCAAGGCAAAATAAAAAGTGAAGAAATAAAAATAAAATAGCAAAAAAAAAGAGGCCAAAAACTTGATCGATAATTTCTTGCAAGTGCACAAAGTCAATCATAGTAATAAAATCACAAGGATTATTTTAGGGATCGAACCACCAGGAACGAGTATATTCTCTACTCTAATTATTCTAATAAAAATAAAAAAAGTTCAAATTAACGAGATTTAATTTTTAACTAAGAAGACGAAATAAATAATCAACTCAAATAAGAGTAATTGAGAAAACAATGGATGAAAAAGCCTAGATTTTCAGGTTTTAATCTAGAATTTTGAATTATTTTCTCAATTATTTTCTTGATAAGTTATGAATGCATCACATAATTGTATTTTATATCACCTGTCAATGCATTTAAAGTGTGTCTAATTAAATCTTTTGTCTCTCTCGAGATCATAAGTGTTTAACTAAACCCATTAAAATCCTAAGTGATATAAGTGTGTCATATGAATTCTTACTGTGACAGCCCACCTTTCCCTAGGGCGTATCCTAAGGATTAGTAAACTACCTGCCCAACTCTCGTCAGGACTCGAATACCCAAATTCATCAAAACATTTATCTTAACATATACTTAAGCTAAAATAACTCCAAAATTACAAGAACATAAAGTTTACAACGTTTAAATCCCAAAACTTACAACCGACTTCAAACTTACAAAACGGAGCCAAAATACAAATACATCGGTTCTTAACAAAAGATAAACACTTGACTTTAGCCACAATCAAACTCTCCGACCTCTTACAAATTCCATTAAGGAAAACAAAAGGGAAAGGGGTAAGCGAAGCTTAATGGGGTCCCAAAATAAAACATGCAACCACATTAACAATTGGGCAAAAGCAGATAGTCAATCATATACTTAAGGTAAATTAAAACATAGCATTCAAGTAAAGGATACAGGTGGCTTCCAAGCCAAATCCACAAAGCTTGATCAAACACGAGCGTTGACTCTCCGTCAGCGTTTGAGGATCAAGAACCAATTCCGTAGACACCACTTACACCACAACCGTCCACCAATCACCCCTACCGGGCGAACACCTCAACTAATCAAATTTGGGTATACTCAGTATACCATGTTCCAGGAACCAAATCAAATAACCTATGGTTCCGATCTTCTCGACCAAGCCCATTGCCGGCTCGATCGAGCGGTTCACCAATAGGGTTTTGGGGTTTCGAACTAAGCGAATCAAATTAGTCGACGGGATATCACCCGAACGACTTTTCACATCGAAGTACACAAAGTCAAATCATAGTCAAAGAAAGTCAAATTCCAAGAAAAGTGAAGCGGAAGAGTCGAGTGCGATAAAGTTCGACTCACCCTCATTGAATCCAATCATATTTGATATGTAAGCCAATTCAATAATCACATCTCAAGTAATTCACATAGCCACGTAGTTCAAGCAAACAAGTCATTCCGTAGTTTTGAGAAAACTCATAGATTCTGAAACAAGGAAACACTCACCAAGCAAGTCAAGCAACTCAAGCGCTCACGCCTTGAGTCACCCTCGTTACCTCCTTCAAATCCTATGTACATTCAGCATTATACCATCATCAACTCAAGCAAAACAAAATAAATGCAACCTAATCAAGTGCAAAAATAAACACTACTAACTAATGCATCTCACTAGGAAATTCTAGGGCGATTCACGTCACGAAATGATGAAACATTGAAGGTTTAGCGGATTCACAAGTCAAGTAGATATTTAGAATGAAATAAACGCGCAAAGATTCAAGAAACTTCAAGGTTCACCCATTAGCAAGTTTATGACAAAACTGGAATTCGGGTGTATCAGTGGCCACTGTGCAGTCTTGGGAAATTGGACATATCTTGGTGTAGAAAAATCGAAATTGAGTACCGTCAGTGGCGTTAGAAACTAGACTCATAGGGCTTTCCAACGGTATATGGCTCAGCTCCTAGTTCGTTTCCTATCAATACCAGAAAACCTGGGAAGTTGGTGTTTTTTCATTTCTGACGAGGTGCAGGACAGAATTTCTGTTTACAAGTTGATGCATTCCAAGAGGTTTTCACCCATCAAACTAGAATGATTTCACTCCAATTTGATACACAAATGTCCCAATGACAGGTGTCGAGCCTGTGCAATAATAAATACCTACTCCAGAAAATATAAATTTTGAGTACAAGGGTGAGTAGGATCGTCTCCTCAGGGACTGGGAAAATTAACTCCTTTTTCAGTTACAGGAAATGGGGGGATTTTAAGAAGTAAATGCTAACAAAAGATAAACTAAATAATCAACTATGGAAAATAATTAAGAAAGAGATTTAATGGGAAAAACTCTAGCCAAGGATACACTTCAGAAATGGTTCAAATAACTGATCATTGATGCAAATATAATTCCAACATTCATTGATAAACAGGTTTTTTTTCATCTGATCGACGGCTGATCTCTCCTAATGTTTGATAGCCAATGCGACCATTGACTATTTCCCTAATCCAAGAATAATCCTAGGTACGACCATAGGATTTAATTCCTAATTGCATTAAAATTAGAGAAACCACTGTTCTAATTAACAAAACCTTTCTGAGGGTTTATTTAAATTAGATTGTATATTTCCCTGACACAAAACCAATTATGCCAGTTGCTACCAGGATTAGAGTAATCAAACAATTACGGATTCAATTACTTTAATTAGCAAATAGATCACGTGAATAATTAAATATTGTACACCTACTTAATCACACACGATCACTATAGTCAATAAAACAGAAAACATACAAATACCAATGAATAGATGGAATGAGTAAAACGAATTAGATCTCACAGAAGTAATTGAACCAAATCCTCAGTTGCCCCTTGACTAGAAATAAGAAATTAGCCACACATCATGTTTGAGTTTCCACCAAAGTTGTTAAATGAAGATAAAAGACACATCCACTAATATTTAATATAAAAGAAAGTAGCAAAGAGAAAGGAAAAGCGGAAGACTATTGCTGGCTTGCTTTTTCCGTTATTTGCATCCCGTTGCTTTCCGTCCTTTTCCCAAGCAGTAAGTATGTTGCAGCCCAAGATGACGTCCTTTTCTCTCCAGCAAACCCGCAGCCACGATGATTGCTTTCCAGCAAAAAGATGATGTTGCGGCCAAAGAGTATAAGTCCTCCTTGTGATTGCTCCTTAGCCCACACAAAAATATATATATAGTCGCGTGCCTTTAGCTTCCACAGCCTCACTCTTTTCCTTTTCCAAATTGAACTGAAGGAAAAACTACCAATAATACCAAATCCTATTCTAAAAGGTTTCCTAAAAATAAAATATCAATTTAGTTCCCTAAACGAAATCAACTACTAAATAACAAAATATCACAATTAACCCCACAATATTTTCAGAATTTGAACTTCACACTTCTTGAAAATTGCCCATGCGCCCTATGAAATTTTAGAAACTTGAAGTTGGATCGATGACTTAGGCGCCAGCATGCTGTCGAGCAACTTACGGAATTACACTTTTCGATTACAATTTCACCAAATCACGCAATTGACCACCAACTAAATAAACTTAGTAGAATCCACCCAAGAATGAAATTTTTAGTCTAAATAATTAGGAAAAATTAACACAATAAATAACTAAAATTACACCCTATCAAACTCCCCACCTAAATGATGCTTGTCCTCAAGCATAGCCCTCGAAGCACAATCAAGACATAGGATACTTGTAGGGTCCATACCAATCAAGCTTCCCATATATTCCCCAACAATTTCACCAAAATCAGAATATATTAAATTGACAACCTCACATAGAATTTAACAATTGCACTCATTCACTCCAAGATGTATAAGGTATAGAACGACACTCAACTCAACACAATGGGATGACATTACCATAGGCTTGTTCATATATCACATCTCCACCACTCAATAATGGATTTAGTGCAAAATCAAAGGGACTTTTACAAGGTTGTAATGGGCTTAGGTGAAGGTGGGATAAAGGTCAATTTAGGGTGTAAATATGCAAAGAAAATGCCAAAATTCCAATGCACAATTTCTTTACAAATTTTCACCTTCAAGGCAATTAGCACTTCATCAACCCAACAAATGTAGCTTGTATTAGTGCTTATCACATTTCACAACACAAGAACTTCACACATCTTTTTTTTTTCTCTTTCTATTTTTTCAATTTTTTTTTTGTTTTTTTTTTTTTTGTTTTTTTTTTTGTTTTGCTTTTGCTTTTTTTTTTTTTTTTTTTTTTTTTTCAAGACAAAGGAAACAAACAATATCCAATGCACCTTAACTTACTACACTTGCTTTTTTTTTTTTCCATTGCCTTGCAAATAATACACTAGGCTTCATGCAATGATATTCAAGCATTACTTTAACATATGGGTTCAAAAAGAAAGTCTAAAAAAAGGTTTTAGGCTAAAAATGTGGTTATCAAACAAAGACGGGGTTAATAGCTCAAATTGGTTCATTAGGGGTAGATAAAATAAAGGAAGGATTTTTCTAAAGTCAAAATGGTTAATTCTACTTATCATTTTAATACACCAAATTCATTTAAATGTGGCCTTGATATGCATAACCGAGCAAGTTCTAGAATGATCAAACCATGTGGAATACCACTCAAAAAATGAAAAATAGAGCAAATTTTGAAAAATTGCTCACAATCAAGCTCAAAAACTCACACGTGGTCAACAATAGATGTCAAATCAAACATATTCATCAACTGATTCCATCATTAAGAAAAATAGAAAACCTAATTTGCATGAACTCACTACTCATACCCACATCTTGATTGTTTTCATCATTGTTCTCATCATTTCGATATCACAAGAAAGGAAAATAAAGAATGAAGGACTTAAAGCATATAGGACCCTCCCCCACACCTAATTCCTACATTGCCCTCAATGTAGCAAATAAAACGGAAAGCGAAGGAAAAAGGGATAACGGGACTCCCACAGATCGGAGGAGGGCAACCATCCAACTTCTGACTGGGGAAAAGGTGGGTGGAAGCCCACATGGTGGAAATCTGTGCAAATTTTGGGCCATCCGTGACACTTGGCTCAATCTCCATTCGGGCATCCATGTGATGCGAACCGGGCGGAGACCAGGGGGATACTGCTCCTCAGAGGATGATGGCGGTGGTCTGGAAGTAGAGGCATCGGGGGCAGCGGCAGAGGTGGTTGTGGAGGCCGACCCCCGAGGAGGCAATTGAATAGGGCGGGAGGAGTGAAGTGGAACACACCTGCTTTGAATTAAACCCATCTTTTCAAACAAGTCAAGTCAAGTGGCTCCATATCACAAGCAGGATGCAAATTATGGTGCTCTAAATCCAGGACCCCAAGATTCACAGCCAAGTGAGTGATATAAGACCCTAGAATTAATGGCTTATTTTTCTTAGCAAGCACATTGGCAAGTGAGGCCGCTAACCAACAACCCAAATTGACCTTGACATCGCAATCATACACGGAGAAAGAAGAACTCAGCTTAGTCAAAATACCGAGCTGTCCATACAGGAAAACTATAAGCCATGAACCTATGCAAATAACGGAGTAGGATCTTTAAGAAAGGAAGCCTTAGATTTGCTAGGATCATAAGGGATTTATCCACTGACAGATCAGCCCAATAGCCCGTATTATGGGAGTAAAAAGGTTCAGAGTATTCACAAGGGCTATGCAAATATTCAGCGATTTGGGAATAGGGACATCAATAAATCAAAAGCCAAGTTAAAATCATACTTGAACATCTTAAATTCCTTCCCCATTAACCGGAATCGAATCAACTCAGGGGTGGAGACAGAAAATTGATCAGGGACAGTAAATTCAAATGTAGCATAAAATTCCCATGTCAATTCAGTGAAAGCAGGTAAAACAATAGAGGCATAATGATTCCACCCAATAGCAGTTAGCCTCTTAGTGACGTCCTCCCGAATGTGCATAGTGTCAAGGGTGGGGCCATGGATGTATTTACAAGGGACCATCTTACGTGTCGGCTGAAAAGCGTTCCTATCACACAGGTGAAATTTAAATGCCCACCCAAAGTGAAGATGCTGCCTTACTCTTGCCAAGGACCGGGAACTAGATCTGGAGAGGGGCGGATAGGGAAGCAGTAGGTTGGGGTGTAGAAGTGGGTGGTCGGGTCCTTTTCTTATCTTTAGTTTTAGGCATGATGTTTAGGAAAAACAGACCAAAGCAATCCCAACACAAAAGCAAGGACAAAACCACAGGGCGGAACACCCAATTGAAATTTCCAACCAATGACAAGCAGTCCACTAAAGTTTACTCAACAAAATGCACAAGTGTTCCCTAAATTCCCGACACAGGTCACAAAAACACGTGCAAAGGAAACTAATGCAACGAATTCAACCAATCAACAGACATTCGAGCCCACAACATGTCAAGATTCACAGCACAACAGAATTGAGAGATGATGGAATTGCACAAAATCGGCGTATCGATAACCAACGGACAAGAAATCAACAAACCATCAAGGGGTTTAGGAAAGAATCGGAAAAATCTCTGAGATGGCGCTGCTTACGGCCGAGTGGCGAATCTCGGATGGCGTGATGTTCACCAAAAAGGTTTACAAGCCGCAGCAATGGCGGAGGAAGGTTGACAATGATGCATGAGATCAACAGGCCGTTCGTCCGGAGATGGCAGCGGGAAGAGCGGTGGGCCTTGAGGCGAAAGGCGGCAAGGACCACTTGGCAGTGGCGCAATAATATCGAAACGTGCATAGCGAAGCGGGGTGGTGCTTGTGGAGACCCCTTCAGCATGCGCAGATGGAAGCTCAGCGATCGTTGGAAGAACGAAGAGAGGCGGCAATGGGAGCTGTAATAAGTGAAAATTGGTCATGACCAGTGGTTGGATCTCAATTGAAATGGTGATGTGATCTCAACAATGGTGGTAGAGGTGTCTGATAGTAACCAATAAGGAGGAAGGCATTAGAGGTGGAAAAAGAAATAAGAAGGAACAAGAAGAAAAAAAAAAGAAGAAAAGAAAAGGAAAGAAAAAAGAAATTAGGGTCTAAAATTTTTTTTTTTTTTAAAAGGCTCTGAAGATCGGACAAGAGAATCAGAATTTTGTAGATAACCAGTGTTGTAGAGAGTTGCGCATAACCCATCTTCGATGGGTAATCGAATTTTGAGTTCGTGAGCGTTGGAGATAGTTAGGCGTGGGCACGCCTAACTAGTTCTATCCTGGTAAGCGTGACCGGTTCGCGTGGGCACGCTTAATGGTAGACGCTTCACCACCAGTGATAGTTCCTTGCTTTAGCGTGCCCATTTTACATTAGACGCCTAACTAGTGACTACCTAACACACGAGATTTGAACATTTAACTTAAGCAAAAATCACTTAGTAAAACAAAATACTACAAAAATGTAAAATGAGCAAGTAGGGATCCTTTTGCCTCCCAAAGCTAACAGATCCAATTTTGATAATTACAAAACAATTGAAGAAAATTGGTCTAATGTTTTCTAGTGAGATTCTTGAGATATCAAAGCGGGGAAAATGTTGAAGAAAACTCTTGTCGGACGGACGATACCTTGTTCCGATGATAAAATTTAAACCTTCCTATCGGACCCAACTTGGCGGACGTCCGATGACGGGGATCTATCGGACACCTCTTTGGACGATAACATCTACATGGACGTCGAAGATATCCAAGTAATTTGATGAGCTTCTTGGGCGGGTTGGACGCAAGCCGGGACGCATAAAGACATCATCGCCGTCGATCGATTCCATGAAAATTTTATGAGCCTTCAGCCGGACAAAGCTATCGGGGCCTTGAGAATTATTCATCGTCCGTCCGATAAGACTTCGAAACTTTATCGGACGCTAGCATGGACGAACAGAGTGTCGGACGTCCGATAGCTCCAACGGCTAGTTGACATTTCAACTTGTACTATCCGTTGACCTCGTTTTCTAGGCACTTTTTGGTCTCCTATAAATACATGAACTGTCCAAATATCAAACACAACTGTACACTTGGATAACAAGCTCTTAAGAGTGATTTTAGCTAGAAAATACTCATTTTGAGTAAGAATTGTTAGTCTTGTAGTGTGAGTTCATTGAGAAGCTTTTCAATTGTGAGTGAATTCATCAATTGTGTAGCTGTGTGAGGGTTTTCTGTAAAGAGTGTAAAACTTCCTAACTTGACTAAGTGGAGCTTGGGGCAAGGAGAAGTGATCCTTCTATTGTACACAAGTGTGATCGAATTTCACCAAATTGAAGAAGGCTGTTTTGAGGAATTCTCTTCAAGCTCAAGTGGAGACTTGAAGAAGTTTGGTTTGCTATCTTTCATTACTTGTTTTTATCTTACGTATCATATTTCATCCATATTTATCAATCTTGACTTGTCTATCTACTTCATAAATCATCTGTTCAAGAACTTGTGATTAAATTCAGAAAAAGAGGTAATACTTGGCTGATTGTTAATCAACCTAATTCACCCCCCCTCTTAGGTTGTACTTGGGCCTTACAATTGGTATCAGAGCTTGGTCTCTAAAATCAAGCTTAACCGCTTAGAGTAAAGATGACAACCAACAATGCCATGTTCTGTGAAGGTCAATCAATCACTAGACCACCAATGTTTAATGGATCAAACTATGTAAGCTGGAAAGAACGTATGGTTATTTTCTTGCAATCTATTGACATTGATTTATGGTTTATTGTTAGTGAAGGTCCTTACACTGCCATTATAAATGATCCCATCACTCATGTTCCTAGATTAAAAACTAGAGATGAGTTGAATCGAGAGGATAGAGCTAATCTCACATCAAATGCAAAAGCCATGAATGTTCTTTATAGTGCACTAGATTCGAATGAATCCATTAGAGTAAAAGGGTGTAAATCTGCCAAAGAAATTTGGGATAAACTAAGAGAAATTCATGAAGGTAGTGAGGATGTAAGAGAGCAAAAGAAATCCATTCTTGTTACTAAATATGAATCATTCAAAATGGAACCTCATGAAAACATTGATAAGATGTCTTGTAGATTCAATGACCTTATTAAAGACCTAGAAGTTTTGGAAAAGGAATACACTCTTGGTGAAAGAATAGGAAAATTTTGAATGCTCTACCTAAGAATGGGAGAACAAAGTGACTGCAATTGAGGAAGCCAAGGACTTAAACTCTATGTCTATTGAGTCTCTCATTAACTCTCTAACATCTTATGAATTAAAGCTCAAAAGCAAAGTACAAGATGAAGAGGAAGCAAGAGTTAAACGAAGCATTGCTCTAAAGGCTGCTCAAGATGAGGGATGACTTGGCTTCACAAGATGAAGAAGATGGTGATTGTGATGATAGTGATCTTGCACTCATCACAAAAGCTTCAAAAGAATACTCAACAAAAGAAGATTCAGAAAGGAGGACCAAGCAATCAAAACAACAATCAACTCAATACAAAATACAAAGCAAGATATGATGCAAACAAGAAACAAGGAGATAAGTGCTTGATTGTGGGCAGCTCGGCATTATCGGTGGACTGTCAATGAAGAAGAAGAAAGATATGAAGAATGAAAGAAAACCGAAGTTTAACAACTTTCAAATTACTTGGAGCAGATGCAACTTCGGAAGGAGAGATTGAAGAAGAAGAAACAGCTCAAATTGCCTTTATGGCAATTGGTGATAATGAGGTAACTTCTCATCCACAATACAATAGTGATGATGATGATGATGATTTAGAGTCATTTGTTGCAAAACTGCATGAAAGCTTGAAAGAGTCCTATTTAGAAACAAGGAACTAAAACAAAATTACTTTTCTTTTGCAAGATAATGCAAACTTGTTTCAAGATAACAAGAAGTTGAAATATGACAATGATTGCTTAGTAAAACTGAAATGGAATTGCAGTATGAACTTGATAGAAAAACAAGCCTTTGTGAAATGCTCAAAAGAAAGACAAAATGACTTGAAAAGAGAATGGATAATCTTGGACGTGATGCTTCAAAACAAGAAACAAAACAGTTTTACAAGGAAGGTGTTTAACCCTATGAAAAGAAAATTATATTTAATGCAAATGAATTTACAATTCATAGAAAAAGTGGAGTTAGATTCATTAAATCTGTTCATGTAAAGCGACCTACCATTATGTGTGATTTTGCTGCCAAGTAGGTCACTTGAAGCATGAGTGCTATGTAAAAGAAATATGAAAAAAAGGAATGAGATGTATGTGGTTAGTCAAACATTGACTCTAACCATCAGGACCCAAAATTAAAAGGGGTACCAAACTTTCTATTCCTTGTAGGTAAAATTGAAAAGGATATGAAGAAATCAAAATGGTTCATTGATAGTGGATGCTCAAGACACATGACGATTCTTCACAATTCATCAAGCTCAAATCAAAGTCAAGTGGAAAAGTGACTTTTGGAGGCGACATGAAAGCTAAAACAATTGGAGTAGGTGATGTGGGTAAGAATGGTGAAACATTTGTGCATAATGTTCTTTTAGTGGATAATCTAAGTTATAATTTGCTTAGTGTTAGTCAACTTTGTGATAAAGATCTATTTGTTTTATTCAAAAAACATGAATGTTTGGTTCTTGACTCAAAATTTAACATTGTTTTCAAAGGAAGTAGATACAATGACATCTATGTTGTGATTCTTGAGAAAATTGACTCTTCTAGTTTTAAATGCCTTAAAATCTCAAATGAAGATCCTTGGTTGTGGCATAGAAGACTTTGTCATTTTAACATGGATGTGATAAATGAAATTTCAAAAGGGAACTTGTTAGAGGACTTCTAAGATTAAGTTTGAAAGGATAAGATTTGTGATGCATGTCAATTTGGAAAACAAACCAAAACATCTTTTAAACCTAAGAAAATCATTTCTACATCTAAGCCATTGGAACTCTTACACCTTGATCTATTGGTCCTACACCTATTGCTAGTCTAGGTGGTAGAAGATTTTGTTTCGTTATTGTTGATGATTACTCTAGATATACATGGACTATTTTTCTTACTCATAAAGATGATGCCTTTAAAAGTTTTGTCTCTCTCTTTGCAAAGTGCAAAATTTACTTGGATTGCATATTATCAAAATTAGAAGTGATAATGGTTGAATTTAAATATTGTGGATTTCAGATTTTGTGATCATAATGGAATAACTCATGAATTTTCTATTGTGAAAACCCTCAACAAAATGGTGTTGTTGAAAGAAAAATAGAACACTTGTAGAAGCATAAGAACCATGTTAAGTGAGAATGATTTACCAAAATATTTTTTGGTAGGCTGTAAATACAACTTGCTATGTAATGAATAGAGTATTACTAAGACCTTTTGAACAAAACTTCATATGAGTTGATGTTTGATAAAAAACCAATTGTTGGCTATTTTAAAGTTTTGGATGCAAATGTTTTATTTTGAATATCAAAGAACACCTTGGAAAGTTTGACAAGAAAACTGATGAAGGTATTTCTTGGGATATTGTGATAATAAAAGAGGATATAGAGTTTATAATAGAAGAACTCTTGTGATTGAAGAAGCTATACATGTTTCATTTGATGAATCTAATGGCAACTCTTCAAATAGCACTTGTGTAGATGATGATGTAGGTGTTCAAAAGAATCTTGAGAAGCTCACACTTCAAGAGGAGAACAATTGTGATATGGAAGAAAATTCAAAAGATGGTGGTTCTCAAGAAATTCAAAGACTAGATGAAGAAGACAAGATTGATGAATCCCTAAAGGATTTTCCTAAGGCATGGAAGTTCATTCAAAATCATCCAAAGGATTTGATCATTGGTGATCCATCCGAAAGGGTAAGAACTCGTTCTTCATCAAAGACATTATTTGATAATTTAGCTTTTGTATCTCATATTGAGCCTAAAACATCAATGATGCCTTAAAAGATGATTATTGGATTATGGCCATGCAAGAGGAGTTAAATCAATTTGAAAGAAATAATGTTTGGACTTTAATTGAAAGACCTCAAAATTATCCTATCATTGGCACTAAATGGGTGTTTAGAAATAAATTAAATGATAAAGGTGAAATTGTAAGAAACAAGGCTAGATTAGTGGCTAAAGGGTATGCTCAAGAAGAAGGTATTGATTATGATGAAAGCGTTTGCTCCGTTGCTAGATTAGAGTCTATTAGGATGTTTCTTGCATTTGCATGTTTCAAGGGTTTTAAGTTGTATCAAATGGATGTTAAAAGTGCTTTTCTAAATGGTTTCATTGATCAAGAAGTATATGTGGATCAACCACCGGCTTTGAAAATGAAAAGTTTCCTAATCATGTATTTAAACTTTCAAAAGCATTATATGGTCTAAAACAAGCCCCTAGGGCTTGGTATGAAACGTTAAGTGGATTCTTAGTTGAAAATGGTTTTAAAAGAGGCATAGTAGACACAACTCTTTTTACAAAACAAAATCAAATGATCTTCTTATTGTACAAATCTCGTTGATGATATTATATTTGGTGCTACTAATGAGGATTTGTGCAAGGATTTTCCACATTATGCAAAATGAGTTTGAGATGAGCTTAATGGGAAAATTGAACTTCTTTCTCGGACTCCAAGTCATTCAAACACGTGAAGGAACCTTCATTAACCAAATAAAATACACCAAAGAACTTCTCAAAAGGTTCGGCATGGAAGACTCAAAGCATGTGGGAACACCAATGTGCCGTCCACCAAGCTTGAAAGGGAGAAGAAGGTACAAGTGTAGATGAGAAAAAAGTATAGAGGTATGATGGAAGCCTTCTTTATTTAAGCGCAAGTAGACGGATATTATGTTTGCTGTATGCTTATGTGCTCGTTTTCAATCTTGCCAAAAGAATCTCATTTGAATGCCGTTAAAAGAATTTTTCGTTATTTGAAAGGAACCATGAATTTTGGTATTTGGTATTCTAAATGTAATGAATTCACCTTGTGTGGTTATCTGGGGCCTGATTTTGGCGGATGTAGAATTGATAGAAAAAGTACTAGTGGATCTTGTCATTTTCTTGGAAAGTGTTTAGTCTCTTGGTTTAGCAAGAAACAAAATGCTATTTCCTTATCAACAAAAGCGGAATATGTTCTTTGCTAGTGCATGTTGTGCACAATTAATTTGGATGAAACATACATTGAATGATTTTGGCTTGACATATGATAACATGCCCATTTTTGTGATAACACTAGTGCAATTAATTTGACAAAATCCTATTCAACATTCTAGAACAAAACATATAGACATTAAGCATCATTTCATTCGTGATCTTGTTCAAAAGGTGAAATTTGTGTAAACTATGCTCCGGATGATCAAATTGCTGATATTTTCACAAAAGCACTACCCTAGAACAATTTAGATATCTTCGTTGAAATTGGGTATTCTAGAAAAGATGCCTTAAGCCTTTACGGTAAAACTTATCGGACGTCGATCGATGAGCGGGCGTCCGGCGTGTTCTTGGTCATTTTCGAGAAAATGCTATATGGTCGGACGCTTTAGATCGTTGGACGTCCGACACATGAGATCAATCGAGGTCATTTCACTTCATTTCCATCAGTCAACTACATTTAATTGGACGCATCTTCCAACCACCTCAATTCAAAACTCCAAATTCCCCAAAACTTCATCGTTTCTCAAAATTGAAAGTTCGATTTCACCTCTCATCTATTGCGGTCCAATCTTCATCAAGTATGCACTATAAATCACTCCTCTTCTCATTCCCAAATCTCACGAAACCTAAGCTCTCCTTTCTCCCCTTACGGCTCGAAAAATTGATATACCTCACTGATTTTAAAGTGTGTCACTGCATTGCGTGTAAACACTTCCTCATCACTGAAATCACACAACATAAGCACAATGAGTGCAGGTGGAGCTCTGTCATCTACGGACGCATGAAGCTGCCAAGAGATGAAGACACTTCCTCCCACGGGACAAGCACCTCCAAAGAACAAGGCGTGGCTCTGCTACAAAACAACCACCTCGTTACTACTCCGATTCTCGGGTTATAATAGAACCTGCTCCCTTACCTAAATTCATAGATTCGATCTTTGAGTCTAAGTTTGCCTTATTCTCTCAAAAGGTTTCATTATTCAGTGATCCATTATTCCCGAGTTTAAGAAAATCGATCTAGAGTGCGTCCTTAAGCTGTTTGAGTTTCAGAAATGGTCTCACATCATTGTTATGCCTAATGTCTATTACCCTGACATGATGTATCAGTTTTTTGCCAATCTTAGGAGGGGTAACTCCCGTGATGAGCTTAAATCCCGTGTGAATGGTATTGATTTGGTTTTTGACTCTGATGTTGTGAATGAAATTCTAAAACCACCATTGAGTTTGGGTGCAAAAGTAAAATTGCAAACTTCTTTTTATGAGGAAACTCAACAAGTTTGAATCATTTCAATGCTGAAAAATTAATGGCCTATTTTCAATCTCCTTTTCAAACTCCTGTTGATGCCAAGTTGGAAGATTTAAGTCTTAAAAATCTGATCATCTTTTCAATCATCTCAAATTTGCTTGTTCCAACTGATGGTCATGGACGGATGCAAACAAAATGGAGTTATATCACGTTTTATTGCTTTGTTGAAAGAATTGAATAGATTTTGGCTTTGTCATGTAAGTTTGATGAAACTCTCCAGCGATACAAGAAGAAAACTCTCTTATGGGAAGTTTTAACTCCCATCTTTGAACACTTCAAAATTCTATAAGTGGTGTATGTCCTAAGGACTTAACCATACGTGTTTTCAAAACAGTATTTTGAAAGGAAGAATTTAAAATTCTTTGATGGAAATGGTGCACCAAGGAAGCTGTCTCACGAATCTCGCTCAAAGAAAGGACATGATGTTCCTCTCTCTCCTAGTCTTGTTAGAACTCTTAGATTTACTCGAGATCCATCAATTCATCCTAGGAAGTCAGCCTCTAGGATTTCCTCTCAATCGATGTCTTGGATTTGTTGAACGAGCTCAAAAGTCATGTTCTTCTACTTGAACATGGCCTTATGTTAACCATGACATCTGACCAAAAATCTAACTTTCTTGACAAAAGAAACCTGTTGTTCCCTCCTCCAGGGATGAAAACACCTCTCAAGCCAAGAGCCCGACTGATCCTTCATTGGATGACCAAGAGATGGTGAGTCACAAAATCTACGTGATCCCACATCATCTACCAAGGGAAAGAACCGGTGGTTGTGGAAGATGAAGAAAATGAAGATGATGGGGATGAAGCTGCGAAGAAGATGATTCAACATATCGGCTTGTCGGAAGGCGACACGGAACTTCGATCAACTTTCACCCTTTAGGCACTCTGGGATGCACTTACACTTCACATTAGAATGCACAAGTCTGTTTTGTTCCTTTGCTGATGTGAAAGTGTATTAATCTTTTTTGCTTTCATCTAAGACTTTTGTGGAACCGCACTTGATTTTAACATTTTTCAGTTAATGATGATGGCCTTACAATTGGCCTTTCCATGATTTTACACTATGTTGCTGGATGATGTTATCTGATGAAATCTAAATTTGGAGATTTCACTGCTTATTTACATTACTACACTATGCTGATTCTGTTTCTACATTTGGATTGAATGTTTTTGTGATGACAAAAAGGGGGAGTAAAAAGAGTAAAAGAAAATTGAGTTATTCGAGTAAGGGGGAGTTATTCAAGTAAGGGGGAGTTCTTTTGTTAAAAACTCAATTTTGGTTAAATTACATTCAATTGTTTTGTCATCATCAAAAAGGGGGAGAATGTTAATTGTGATCCCGAATTTTGATAATTACAAAACAATTGAAGAAAATGGTCTAATGTTTTCTAGTGAGATTCTTGTGAGAGGATATCAAGGCGGGGAAAATGTTGAAGAAAAGCGCTTGCCGGACGATACCTTGTATCGGGACGTCCGATAAAACCTTCCTATCGGACGCTCAACTTGGCGTATCGGACGTCCGATGGCGAGGGATCTATCGGACACCTCTTTGGACGCCATCTACATCCGGACGTCGAAGATATCAAAGTGATGAGCTTGCGGGCGGGTTGGCAAGCCTTGACGCAAAGACATGCATCGGCCGTCCGATCGATTCCATGAAAATTTTATGGCCTTGTCGGACATAAAGCTATGGGGCAGAATTATTCATCGTCCGTCCGATAAGACTCAAACTTTATCGGACGTAGCATCGGACGAACAACAGTGTCGGACGTCCGATAGCTCAACTAGTTGACATTTCAACTTGTACTATCCGTTGACCTCGTTTTCTAGGCACTTTTGGTCTCCCTATAAATACATGAACTGTCAAATATCAAACACAAGCGTACACTTGGATAACAAGCTCTTAAGAGTGATTTTAGCTAGAAAATACTCATTTTGAGTAAAATTGTTAGTCTTGTAGTGTGAGTTCATTGAGAAGCTTTTCAATTGTGAGTGAATTCATCAATTGTGTAGCTGTGTGAGGGTTTTCTGTAAAGAGTGTAAAACTTCCTAGCTTGACTAAGTGGAGCTTGGGGCAAGGAGGAAGTGATCCTTCTATTGTACACAAGTGTGATCAATTTCACCAAATTGAAGAAGGTTTGTTTTGAGGAATTCTCTTCAAGCTCAAGTGGAGACTTGAAGAAGTTTGGTTTGCTATCTTTCATTACTTGTTTTTATCTTACGTATCATATTTCATCCATATTTATCAATCTTGACTTGTCTATCTACTTCATAAATCATCTGTTCAAGAACTTGTGATTAAATTCAGAAAAAGAGGTAATACTTGGCTGATTGTTAATCAACCTAATTCACCCCCCCCTCTTAGGTTGTACTTGGGCCTTACACTTTCTTTAATGTCTTTGGCTAGACAGTGCTGGAAGCTTTTCAACTTGTATAAGTGGGATCGTCAAGGTGCATTAGTTCAACCTCCTCTACATAAAAACCTTCATAATATGGCTTAAGACGGTGGCCATTCACAACAAATCTTTTGTCCGTTTTCAAACTCTGAATCTCAACTGCACCATAATGAAAGACATTAGTAATAACAAATGGGCCTATCCAACGGGAGCGTAGCTTACCTGGAAAAAGCCGAAGTTTGGAGTGATAGAGGAGGACTTTTTGCCCAATTTCAAAAGTCTTCCTTGAAATTTGTTGGTCATGAAAGGCTTTGTTTTTCTCTTTGTAAATCATGGCATTTTCATAGGCCTCATTCCTCAACTCCTCCAATTCTTGTAAATCAAGCTTCCTTTGTACTCCGCCTCAACCAAGTTCATGTGCATTCCTTAATGCCCAAAATGCCTTATGCTCCAATTCCACTGGAAGATGGCACGGTTTTCCAAATACCAACCTATAGGGAGACATCCCAATAGGTGTCTTGTATGCAGTTCTATCCAAAGTGCATCTTCCGGTTTAAACTCAATCCTTCCCTATCGAGGTGAACCATCTTCTCCAAAATGGACTTGATCTCTCTATTGGAAATTTCAGCTTGTCCATTTGTTTGCGGGTGATAGGATGTAGAAACTTTGTGAATGACCCCATATTTGCGGAGTAAAGTTGCGATCACCCTATTGCAAAAGTGCTTCCCTCTGTCACTAATCATAGCTCTTGGCATCCCAAAACGGACAAAGATGTGAGATTTCACAAAATCTGCGACTACTTTAGAATCGTTAGTCCGGGTGGCTTTTGCTTCCACCCACTTCGAAACATAGTCAACAGCTAATAAGATATACAAATAACCGTAAGAAGAGGGAAATGGCCCCATAAAATCAATCCCCCATACCTCAAAAATTTCACAAAAGAATATGGGGTTCTGGGGCATTTGATCTCTACTAGAGATGTTACCTACTCTCTGACATCTATCACAAGACTTACAAAACAAGTATGCATCTTTGAAAATAGTAGGCCAATAGAACCCACTTTCCAACACCTTACGGGCTATTCATTTTGGTCCAAAATGACCCCCACATGCATAGGAATGACAGAAAGTAAGGATAGAGGCAAATTCACTTTCATTTACGCACCTTCTCATTACTTGATCTGCACAGTGCTTCCAAAGATATGGATCGTCCCATATGTAGTACTTAGCATCACTCTTGAGTTTGTCTCTTTGTGCCTTGGACCAACCTGCAGGAAATTGGTTAGTAACCAAAAAATTTACCATATCCGCATACCAAGGAAGAGGTGATTGAATGGAAAATAAATGCTCCTCAGGGAAGGTTTCTCTTAAAGGGAAATCATCCTTGGCGGTAGGTAATCTGCTCAAATGGTCAGCAACTAGATTCTCTGCTCCCTTTTTATCACGTATTTCAAGATCAAATTCTTGGAGCAGTAATATCCACCGAATTAGCCTTGGCTTGGCTTCCTTTTTGGTCATCAGGTACCTCAACGCTGCATGGTCAGAGTATACAATTACTTTAGCTCCTAGCAAATAAGATCTAAATTTTTCCAAAGCAAAAATAACAGCTAAGAGCTCCTTTTCTGTAGTGGAATAGTTCAACTGAGCTCCATTAAGTGCCTTTGAAGCATAATAAATTGCATGAGCAACTCTTCCAACTTTTTGCCCCAAGACTGCCCCCACTGCTGTGTCACTAGCATCACACATGATCTCAAACGGGAGATTCCAATCCGGGGGTTGGATAATCGGTGGCGAGGTTAAAAGCTCTTTCAACCTGTCAAATGATTGCTTGCAATCTTCATTGAAATCAAAGGTCACGTCTTTTTGCAATAATTTGAACAAAGGGGATCCAATTTTTGAGAAGTCTTTAATGAATCGTCGATAGAAACCTGCATGACCCAAAAAAGAACGCACTTCCCGCACACTTGCGGGGTAAGGTAGGGAAGAAACAAGATCTATCTTAGCTTTGTCGACTTCAATGCCTTTAGATGATACCACGTGACCCAAAACAATCCCGTGTTCAACCATGAAATGGCATTTTTCCCAATTAAGCACAAGATTAGTTTCAATGCATCGTTTTAAGATCAGAGTCAAGTTATCAAGGCATTCATCGAAACTATCACCATAAACACTAAAGTCGTCCATAAAGACTTCTATGATTTTCTCCACATATTCAGAAAAGATGCTTACCATGCACCTTTGAAAAGTTGCTGGAGCATTGCAGTCAGTGGCATTCTCCTATAGGCAAAGGTACCAAATGGACATGTGAATGTCGTCTTTTCTTGATCCTCAGGGGTTATGGCAATTTGAAAGTAACCTGAAAAACCATCAAAAAAACAATAGTAAACGGGCTAATCTTTCAACCATTTGATCAATAAAGGAGAGGATAGTAGTCCTTTTAGTCACCGCATTGAGCTTGCGATAGTCAATGCAGCGCGCCATCCTGTAGGTTCTGACTGGAACCATTTCACCCTCATGATTTGCCTCCACCTGTGATTCCACTTTCTTTGGAACTACTTGGGCTGACCCATTGACTATCGAAATGGCAAAGATTATTCTCGTCTAGAAGTTTGAGTATTTCATTCTTTACCACCTCCATCATCATTGGGTTCAGCCTCCTTTGTGCTTGCCGCACTGGCTTTGCCTCTTCCTCAAGTCGAATCCGGTGCATACACAAGGAGGGACTTATGCCCTTGATATCAGCTATGGACCACCCTATTGCTTCCTTGTGTTCTCTAAGCACTCTTAGCAATTTCTCCTCTTGCATGGGTGATAGTTGAGCTGAAATAATGACTGGCAAAGTCTTCTCATCACCTAGATATGCATACTTGAGATGATTTGGCAAGGGCTTCAACTCTATTTTTGGTGCCTGCTCCACAGAGGGTAACAACCTTTGATGAGATTCAGGTATAAAAAGGGGTGCAAGGTCATACCTTCCTGTAACAGATGCCAGGGACTGCAGTGCTCCAACCATATTCTTTAATTCTGCACTTAACTCCACATCATAAGTCGTCCCCAACTCAAGATGCTTGGTTAGAGCAACTTCTAGTTCATCCCTGCCATTCAACTCAAAAACTTCCTGGACCACAGGATCAATTGCACTTATAGAAAAAACAGAATGAGATTCAGGAGGATACTTCATGACATCAAATATATTAAAATGGACCACCTCCCCATCGAATTCCATTGTCAGGGTCCCCTTTTTTACATCTATTTTTGTTTCAGCAGTGCTCAAAAAGGGTCTCCCTAATATGAGTGGTGATGGACTAGGAGAGTGTTCATCATGCATGTCAAGCACATAAAAATCAGCAGGGAACACTAATTCATTAATTGTGACCAGAACATCTTCAATTAGTCCGTCAGGATAGGCATTAGTTCGGTCTGCTAACTGAATTATGATTCTAGTCTCTTTCAATGGTCCTAGATTTAAGGAGGTGTAGACACTTTTTGGCATCACATTGATGGATGCTCCTAAATCTAGCATTGCATCTCTAATTTTAAGATTCCCTATTCCACATGAGATGGAGAACATACCTGGATCTCCACACTTTGGTGGTAATTTCCTTTGCAGCACTGCCGATACGTTCTCACCCACCACAACTCGTTCATCTCCCCTCAACTTTCTCTTATTAACGCACAAGTCTTTCAAAAACTTGGCGTATTTGGGGACTTGCTTGATTGCTTCTAACAGAGGTATATTTACTTGTACTTTTTTGAATACCTCTAGTATCTCCTTTTCCTTCTCTTGTCTCCTTGGCTTCTCCAACCTACTAGGGAATGGTGGTGGAGTAGCTTTCACTTGAATTATTGGATCCGGAGTTACCTCAGCAGCCTTCTTGCCTTCACCTTCTTCTTCCAGTTCTTTCTCAATTTGGTCCTCATTCTTGTCTTTGGGAATTGTTGGTTTAGGACCTTCAACCTCTTTTCCACTTCTGAGGGTCATAGCACTCACATTTTTTGGATTCGCCTCAGGTTGGGAGGGTAACCTGCCATCTACCTTGGCTTCTAGGCGGCTAACGGCAGTAGCTAACTGACTCACTTGGGTCCGTAGATCTTGTATGCTGGAGTCCGTTTTTTGCTGGAATTGCATAGTACTAGAAGCCAAACTCTTGACTATTTCCTCTAGAGATGCATTGGATGAACTGGAAGGCGGTTGTTGTGGCTTGGGTTGGTAAGATTGTTGGAATCACAGGGGCGGTTAGGGAATGAACCTTGCTGCCTGTTTCCATAGCTGAAGTTAGGATGATCCCTCCATCCTGGATTATATGTGTTTGAGTAAGGATCATATTGTCTTCTAGGCGTGGGCACGCCTCCAGCCATGTTCACCTGTTCAGCCCCATCTTCTTGCAACATAGGGCATGTGTCAGTGGAGTGCCCTCCATTTGAGCAAATCCCACATACTTTCGTCTGTTGGGCATTCCCTACAGCTAGTTGCCGAACAAAGGATGTTGGATTCGCATTTGTTGTTGCATAGAAGACACCTCCACTTCATTGACTCTGGGATGGATGGATTCTCACGGGTGCCAAATTGTTGTGAATTTTCTGCCATCTCCTCAATTAGCGCCCATGCTTGGTCAAGGGTCTTATTGGCTAGGGCCCCTCCACTTGCGGCATCAATGATATTTCTATCAGATAGAACAAGTCCCTCATAGAAGTACTGGATCAATAGCTGCTCACTAATTTGATGTTGTGGACATTTTGTGCGCAATCTATTGAATCTTTCCGACTGGATTCCAGGATCTTGTTTAATGCGCATATCTCCTTTAGGCAGCTGGGATGCGGGAAAATATTTTTCTAAAAATTTTTTCTTCAATTGTGCCCATGTGGTGATACTACCTGCTGGTAGGTAGTACAACCAATCTTTGGCTGCATCCTTAAGTGAGAATGGGAATGCTCGAAGCTTTATTTGCTCTTCAGTTACCCCAGGCGGCTTCATGCTTGAGCAGACCACGTCAAATTCTTGGAGGTGCTTGTGAGGTTCTTCACCTGAAAGTCCATGAAAAGATGGTAAGAGGTGAATCAAGCCAGATTTTAACTCAAACGAAGTATTTTCAGCTATGTTTGGAAAAGTTATGCAAAGGGGTTGTTGAGTTAAATCTGGGGCCAACTCAGTGTCTGATGCGATTGGCCATAATATAGTCCTCTTGCTCTGAATCACTAGAGGAATCAGTTGAAGATTCAGTCAATTCAATTGCCAAATTGAGCCCAGGAGATGGGGTAGACGATTGCCCTCTCTTTTGTTCTTTGGTCTCCTTTCTTAGCCTACGCGCTGTCTTCTCAACCTCTGGATCGTATATCAATTCACCTGTACGAGAAGAACGAGGCATAAACTAGCAAAGAACACCAAAAATAAAAACAAGAATAAAATAGAAATAAAAATAAAAATAAAGCAAAGTAAGCTCAAAAAGGAGCAAATTATTTAGTAACCAGTCCCAAAAATTGACAGTGTCGAGCACATGCAATAATAAATACCTACTGAAAATATAAATTTTGAGTACAAGGGTGAGTAGGATGCGTCTCCTCGGGGGTGGGAAAATTAACTCCTTTTTTGATTCACGGAAATGGGGATTTTAAGAGTAAATGCTAACAAAAGATAAACTAAATAATCAACTATGGAAAATAATTAAGAAAGAGATTTAATGGGAAAAACTCTAGCCAAGGATACACTTGAAATGGTTCAAATAGCGATCATTGATGCAAATATAATTCCAACATTCATTGATAAACGGGTTTTCATGTCGATCTGATCGGCGTTCTCTCCTTAATGTTTCGATAGCCAAGGATACGACCATTGACTATTTCCCTAATCCAAGAATAATCTAGGTGCGACCATAGGATTTAATTCCTAATTGCATTAAAATTAGAGAAACCTGTTCTAATTAACAAACCTTCTGAGGGTTTATTTAAATTAGATTGTATATTTCCACGACACAAAACCAATTATGCCGATTGCTACAGGTTAGAGTAATCAAACAATTACGGATTCAATTACTTTAATTAGCAAATAGATCCGTGAATAATTAAATATTGTACACCTACTTAATCACACGATCACTATAGTCAATAAAAGAAAACATACAAATACCAATGAATAGATGGAATGAGTAAAGCGAATTAGATCTCACGTAAGTAATTAGAACCAAATCCTCGGTTGCCCTTGACTAGAAATAAGAAATTAGCCACACATCATGTTTGAGTTTCCACCAAAGTTGTTAAATGAAGATAAAAGACACATCCACTAATATTTAATATAAAAGAAAGTAGCAAAGAGAAAGGAAAAAGCGGAAGACTATTGCTGGCTTGCTTTTTCCGTTATTTGCATCCCGTTGCTTTCCGTCCTTTTCCCAAGCAGTAAGTATGTTGCAGCCCAAGATGACGTCCTTTTCTCTCCAGCAAACCCGCAGCCACGATGATTGCTTTCCAGCAAAAAGATGATGTTGCGGCCAAAGAGTATAAGTCCTCCTTGTGATTGCTCCTTAGCCCACACAAAAATATATATATAGTCGCGTGCCTTTAACTTCCACGCAGCCTCACTCTTTTTCCTTTTCCAAATTGAACTCCAAGAAGGAAAAACTACCAATAATACCAAATCCTATTCTAAAAGGTTTCCTAAAAATAAAATATCAATTTAGTTCCCTAAACGAAATCAACTACTAAATAACAAAATATCACAATTAACCCCACAATATTTTCAGAATTTGAACTTCACACTTCTTGAAAATTGCCCATGCATATGGAAATTTTAGAAACTTGAAGGATTATGACTTGGCCAGCTTGTCGAGCAACGGAATTACACTTTTTCAGCACAATTTCACCAAATCCTGCAATTGACCACCAACTAAATAAACTTAGTAGAATCCACCCAAGAATGAAATTTTTAGTCTAAATAATTAGGAAAAATTAACACAATAAATAACTAAAATTACACCCTATCACCCAACAAGGTTTCTCAACAAGAATTAGTGAAGATTGCACAAGAAGAAATCACAAAACAAGAAGAAAAGAACCACAACTTCTTCCATTTTTCTTTAAAGTTCAAAGCAACTCCTATAACTTCTCTAGCATGCATATGAAAGATAATCAAGCACCTTTCTCAAAGAAATAATCATCTTAGCCTAGTATTTAGTACTAGTCCAAATATCAAACACATAATAGGCATGAAATCAAACCAACTCCTATGTTGCAACCCCAAGAATCCAAGCCCAAAAACCTAGCTTCCAAGCACCACCCTACTACAAACATCACCAACAACCTTCATTAGACCATTTTCTAGGATCATAGAACTAGGGTTTGGATAGGAAAATACCTTTTCAAGCCCAAGAAGAAACTCTTCAAGCCACCAAAATCCTTCCCTATCAAGCTTGAGGATTGATGGTTTAGGGTGCTACCAACTTCCTCTCTTGATTCCCTATTAAGCCAACCAAGATTTTTTTGGATGAATTCCTCTCTTGTTTTTCTTCCTTAGGTTCGGCCACTCCACCCCAAAAATGAAGACAATGTTTTGTTTTTAAAAGATAAGTTTGGAGGGAAAGAAGTCATCAAGTCAAGGTTTGAATCTTAGGGTGACAAGTGGCAACTTCTTGGCCATTAGCTAACAAAATCTCACTTAATTGCTTTCTAACTCCTCTAATTTGATTTGGTCTCCAATTAAGACTAAGATACCCTATTTTCTTAGCAATTAAGCCATGCAAGAAAATGCTTACTAATTCTAAAATGGAATTTTTGAAAATTCATTTAATCAACCAATGAAGAATGCACTTAGTGAAAACATACCACAAATGTACTAAAGAAATTTATATGCACTTGAATAAATTAAAGGGTAATGTATGCATGAATTTTATTATTATATTTTTTTTTCTTTTTAGGGCTCTCACACTCTCTCCCCCTTAAAAGAATTTCGTCCTCGAAATTCTCACCTGGAGTCAAGAATAACTTAGGATATTTCTTATGCATTTCTTCCTCCATTTCCCAAGTGGCTTCCTCAATCCCATGATTTCTCCACAAGACCTTGACTAGAGGAATCCTTTTATTTCTTAGCTCCTTTATTTTTCGGTCCAAGAGTCGCACAGGCTTTTCCTCGTAGGTCAGAGATTCGTCAATGTCAATTTCTTCTGGCTTCAAGACGTGACTGGGATCTGGATGATATTTCTTTAATAGAGAAACATGAAATACATCATGGATTCTGGATAGGCTTGCTGGCAATCTCAATCGATAGGCTACGGCTCCTATTCGCTGAAGAATTTCAAATGGCCCCACATACCTCGGCTGGAGTTTCTTTTTTCTTCCCACAAAGAGACTTCGAAGTGGAGTAATCTTAAGAAACACCTTATCTCCAATTTCAAATTCCAAATCCTTTCGTCGGTTATCTGCATAGCTCTTTTGTCGGCTCTGGGCTGTTTGAAGCCGTTGACGAATCATCTTAACTTTTTCATAAGCATCCTCAATCCACGATGCGTGGTTGGATCTAGTGTTTTCCTTTCCCCCACTTCATCCCAAAAGATTGGTGATCGACATTTCCTACCATAAAGGGCTTCATACGGTGCCATTTGAATAGATGAGTGATAACTATTATTATAAGCAAATTCCATGCCATATATTGACCCCAACTCCCTCCAAAATCCATAATACATGTCCTTAACATATCCTCTAGGGTTTGAATGGTCCTCTCCGATTGACCATCTGTTTGAGGATGGTAAGTCGTACTGAAGTTCAACTTAGTCCCTAGAGTTGAGGATGCAAACCCAAAAAGTATGTCTATCGTAGCCGATCACAAACATGTTATTAAAATTAAGATAAATAAATCATAGCAAAGCCAAGAATTTAAATGGAAAAATTAATCAAAATTCCTTCATAAAAACCTTAAACCTAGAAATAAATTTAGATCGACATAATAGAAAAAATTAAGATTAAAAATTCAAAGAGTTCACAAAGAAAAGCAAAAGGGTATGAAAACTTCTCATTTTGCTCGCCCCAATTTTTTCCTTGATTGCTTCTTGATTTGCCCATGAACAATATTGATTTCTCAAGAACAAGATATCCAAAGATGTTTTGGTATGTCAAACTAATATTTTCCAACATCTAAGCACGTTCTAATAGCTCCTGTTTATAGTTTACTAAAGTTACAAGTGAATGTCAAATTGGATTTTATTTAAAAAAGAAAAAAAAGAAGTTTCGACGATGAAACTTTATTTAAAGAGGTAGAATGTGAAACTCTAGATTTTATCTAACATGTCTTAGAAATTTATTTAATTATTAATGCTAATTTATCAAAATAATAAAATAAGGATTTTGTACCTAATAGATAAACTAACCCATTAAAATATTTCTACTCAACCACTAATAAGTAGTGGGTGTTTACACCTGCTGTTCCTGAATATTAGATAAACTATTGGTCTGAGGAACCTCTTTGTTAAATTAAAGACAATAGGTAACTCTTCGGAGAACTTTTGCATCGCAATTTAATCAACCAAGTTCTACAAATTTAAGATATTATTTCATTTACATGTTATCATATTTAATTTATATATTTTGGGGTTTATTTTATTATTAACGGTAAAATGGACTTATTATGGTCACTACTTTCACTCTCCAATTGTTCAAGTCTTGTTCGATCAATAAGTAGGAGCTTTTCTAAATTAGTGTTATGATTTTAGGGGTGAAATTAGTACAAATTAGTGGATGTTTCTAACTTTAATTGAAGAACAAGAACTGGTGGCGTTGTTTTCAGGGAGGGAAAAAAAAAAAGAAAAAAGAGGCCACGGCTGAAGCTTCGAAGGAAAGTCATAACCTCAGAGTTGTCAACGACGTAAAGCTCAAGAAAAGGCTGGCCAAAAGGCCACCACGGCCACCAAAAAGAAAAAAAAAAAAAAAAAAGGGCAGCGGCGACTACCTGTTGTTGCTATTGACGGTGATAGAGCCGCCAGCAATGAAGGAGATAATGTTGATGGTGAAGTTGCTAGATGGTGATGGTGATTAAGGGTCAGTCTAGGGTTTCAAAAAAAAGTAGAAATATTGCTAGAAAATTGGTGAGGAAGAAAGGACCGGTTTTCTAAATGGGTTAAAGAAGCGGGTCGGATTTTAGTAAATCAAATAGGGTTAGAGTTGGGTTAATGTAATTAAAATATTTGGACCAATAACTGAACTAATGTGGGACAAGATTAAGATAGAACCATACAAATTATTTGGATCGAGTATATATTGGTTTAGTTTTAGTGTTATAATGCCATAATAATAAAATAAATATACATAGGTTAAGAATGCTTATGGGGCTACTAAGCTAGCTACCAAACAAATGAACCTATAATTAAGTCTAGAGCATAGCGTTGTTGATATTGAACTATTAAGCTCAACCTAACTTAGTTTTGGATCATAAATTAATTACTAAGATTTTGGTTTAATAATTAAGTCCAAGAAATATTAACAAAAGTCCAAGCATTATTAATTAAATATTGTTATTATCAAGTACAGGTAATACTAACAAATACAAGTCTAAGGTAATTAAGAAAATCATTTAATAGAAACAATAATATTAATAGTAATAATTGATTAAATAATTATTAAAATAATGATAACAGTAGTAGTAGTAGTAGTAGTAGTAGTAGTAGTAGAAAAGTTAAAGGATTAATTAATTAATTAGGAACAATTAATAATAATGATAATAACTGGGTAACTAATTAGTCACTTGTGTGATAATTAACTAGTGATATAGTTAATTAAATAATTAATTAATAATTATGATAGTAATTAACTAAATTATTATTTAATAATTAGTTAACTAATTGATGAAGGTAATTGATGACGGTAATAGTTAGTAAAATAATTTATTAATGCATAATTAATAATTAGTGAATGATTAATAAATAATAATAATAATAATAGTAGTAGTAGTAGTAGTAAATAGATAAATGACTAATAATTTATTAATTCATAATAATTAATCATTATTTAAATGATTAATTAAATATTGAAATGAGAAGTAAATATTAAATAAATATGTAAGTTAAATATTTGAATAAACAATTTGGTAAATGAGTTAAATACAAAAATAAACAAATAAGATATACTTTAAATATTATATGAATATATAGATTGAATACCTATTATAAACTAATGAGTAAATATATTAAATATATAAGTACATGAATAAACTATATACTTAAATAACTAAATAATTAACTATAAATAAATAGATAAAATAAAGAAGTAGATAAATGAATGAATAAGAAAACAAATAATATATGAATAATCAAATTACCTCTTTTTGATAAAAATAAAATATAGAAATTTCTAAATATGAAAATTTTTTAAAAAGGAAAATTTTTTAAATTAAGAAATTTTCTAAATTAGGAAACTTTCTAAAAATAGAAATCTTTTATCTTTGGAAGCCATTCAAATATACTTGAGTGAATGTCTAAATATGTTTTCTAGGATTGTTTAAGGGAGGATTGATTGCATGAAGAATAATATAAATAAATTAATTAATGTATATATATATATTATTGATTATAAGTTTGATGCAAGTTAAGGACGTGTAAAGAATATTTTGAAGGTAGCAATTTAAGGTAAGTAGTTCTTACCCCTCTGTATTTTTGAAAATGTTAAATGTAGATTTTCTTAAGTAAATGTTTTATTTTAGTATATGAAAAATGCATTATATATGCCTAATTGAAATGTTCTATTACATTATTTGTTATGAAATGAGTGGCATGTTTTTATAAAAAAAAATGTATATGATGTGTGAAATGAGTTCTGAGCAGTCCTAAAATAGATGGTAGGGGTTATAGTCCTAATATGAATGGTCATGGCAGTTGGTATAAAGATCGGACGATTGACAATCATGGAGTTGGTATAATGTCTGACCGATTGATTTGGTCATAGAGTCCGTATAGAACCTGACCGATTGATTCATGTTATGGTACGTCATATGGTCAAGAGGTAATCGTGAAACCTCTTAGCCGCCTTTCTAGAAGCAGTTAAAACTCTAGGCTAAGTATTCAAAAGCCGGATATTGCATGTACTTGTTAAGAACTATGTTTTATGAAATAAGATGATATGATTGCCATGTATAAGATTTTCAAGTATGTTCAGTGATTATGTTCATATCATATTACGTGTTTTCACGCCATGTTTAATGGGGGCCATTTTAGAACTTACGAGGCTAAGTGTCATGCCAAATGGAAGTTACTTTTGTGAATGCCACTCACCTCATGAAATATGTGTATGTAATATTTGAAAAGTTGTCAAATATTTTTACCTACTATATGCATGTGGTATTGTGTGAAAGAAATTGTAAAATTATATCGTGTATATAGTTACATAATTCAGCAAAGGAGTAAGTACTATTTATTGGACGTTTGTAGCTCAACCCATATTTCCATTTACTTTTTTTATAGATCAAAAAAGTGAGAGTGAATACAAATAAAGGGTAAGAGAAAGATAGATAGGCACATGCTTTATTTTGGTAGTATAGAATAAGGGTTTAACAATTATATTAGTTTAAATACGGTATGTATTTCTCTAGCTTTTCTAGATTTTAAATTTTAGTAAATTTTTTAAAAAAATTATGATCATGTTACCTTGTATTTGTGAGAATAAGGTTCCACAAATACGGCATGCTACATTGCAAATTCGGTCTAGTGACCCGGATTTGGCGCGTGGCAATTTGTGCCTCACATGTCTGTGGGATCAGGATACCACGTACAGCATGGTCCGCGTAAGAATTTGCCTCAGCATTGAGGCTATATTCATGTTCCTTTGCCTAAATGCAAACCTACATTTGTACTTTGTGTTTTTGAGCTGTGAAACACAAAAATAATGGCATCACTTGTCTCCAGTTGGTTTTCCACCGTGCCATCCTTGCCAGTCAAATATGTTGCACCTGCAGAAAAAAGGTCAGGGCCTTTTCTTATTCCGACAAGCAGTAAAATACCAGTAATTGATCTTGGTAATGCGTATAACCATTCTGATTTAGTACAATAAATTATGAAAGCAAGTCAAGATTTTTGGCTATTTCAGGTCAGCATTTATATATATTTGCTTCACTCAAGATTTGAATTTTTTATATTAAGTAGTATACTATTTTGAAAATTTTAATACGTCTAATCATGAATTGGGTTGTATGATATATGACAAATAGATGATCAACCATGGAGTATCAAGGGAATTAATGGCTGAAGCTATGAATACGGCAAAGAGTTCTTTGGTATGTCCATTAACGAAAAAGCTATATTCTACTACAATTCTGCTGAAGCTGGAAAAGAGGGACATAGACTGGAAATGATTGCGAATATTGGAGAGATGTCCTACATCACCGTCTTAATCCTCTTGAAAGCTGCATCAATACTTGGCCCGACAAGCCTGCAAGACACAGGTAGTGATGATCATAGCTTCCCTGGGCTTCATGAAGAAAATTTTCAAATAATACAATTATGAAGTTTCTCGCATTTTTTAACCTTCAGATGGACAAAATTGGGCTTGAAAAATCTTAAGAACAGGATAATTTGATTCAGAAAACTTTGTGGATCATTTCGATATTAATGACATAATTTTGAAATATATCAGACTAAATGACTAATGTAACATAGATTTTGCAATTACGATTTCCAAGAAAATAGAGTTCGGATCAAATGAATCTGTATCCTACATCTGAACCGGTATTTATTTCACTCAAGAGTGGGTCTCTATATTTTCTCTTTCTAAAACTGCAATAGAAAATTTAATTTCTTTAACATGAGATTATTAACAAAACAATAAATATTGCAGATGAACTATTATATATTCTTGATTACTTAATAAAAAGGACTAACTAAATGTGGTTAATGATTTATTAGAAGATCTTAGAACATACAGACAACCTATGTAACAACATCCATAGTGTACCATATAAATGAATTGTCCAATATCGGTTCGTTTTTATTTATTTTGAGTGATAATGTCGCATTTTGAATTTCTAATCAACAAAATTCTAACTCCTAACCCTTAGAGAGATTATTGGAGCATACTTAACTCAGGTGAGAAAATTAGGTCTGAGAATCATGGATATCATCTATGAAGTTTAGGGCTTCAAGTGGATAATGTTGAGGAAGAATTTGACAAGTTCGACTGCAGCTTCTCCATCAGCTACTATCCCAAATGCCCAGATCCTAGCTCAGCCCAGGGCACGAATAGATATTGTGATCCTACCCTTATAACTCTTTTTCAACAGGATAATGTTTATGGACTGCAACTAGATAAAGATGGCCAATGGCTTGGTGTTGAGCCTCTTCCTGATGCATTTTTGGTGAACTTAGATTTGTATTTGCAGGTTCAAAGCTCATCTTTCTACCCGCATTTAGTAAGGTACTCAACTTGCATTATGAACTCTGTTTCTCAAAAATTCCAGGCTAACTTGTGGTGACTAGACAAGAATTGTGCAGCATTAGATTTGATTATCACCATATTATTGAAGGACAAATTTGTAACTACGACAAATTCTATGAATTCTCATTTGACTCTAGCTTTTTGGCTTTTCTGAATCACATTGGTTATTAGCAATGGAAAGATAATTGCTGATAGGGGTGTGCAAAAAATCCGAATACCGAATTACCGACCGAATTCGAATTGAATTCGAATATTCGAATTCGGTAATTCGGTAATCGGTCGGTAATTCGGATTATCCGAATTCAAAATATTCGAATTAGGGTCGATTTCGGTTTAGGGTGTCACACATTCGGTTTAACCGAATTCGAATATGATTTCGGTATCCTAATTCGTATTTGAATTCGCATAAGTAATAGGTTAACTATATCAGATTATTCTATTCCTCTTTGGCTTTTTTAGTCTTTTACGTTTCTTTTCCTAATTCTGATTTCTCTCTCCCCGAAAGGCTGAAAGCCTGAAACCCTAAATCCCCAAATCCAATTAGTCTCTCGTCACGCCGGTCACCGCCCTCTCTCTTTCAGTCTCTGTCTCTCGACTCTCGTTGCGCCGTCGCCACTCATCTAGCCACCGGTCGCCACTCGCTTCCGGCTTCTCCTCTCTGTTTCACCAGGAGGTCCAGGACCACCAGTCACCACCGTGCCATCTCGCTTTGGGCCTGCAAGCTGCAGCCAATCAGCCGCCGCCGACTGCCGTTCACGAACAGAGGTAAGTAGAGAAAGCTGGAAATGGGTCATTTTGCAACCTGTCCTGCTCTGCTCTTTGTCATTTCACCCCCTTTTTTTCGTTGAAGGTCACTTTTGTTTCACAATTTAATGAATTGACATGGATTTAAATGCTAACGTAGGCACTTCACCGATGGATACTCTTCATTGTCATTTACAGATATTATTTCGATAATTTTGCTGAAAAATTGACAACAAAATGGAAGTCAAAGGCAAGAATGGAGCTGAAATAATTAGCTTTGCCTTTACTCTTGATGATCCTGAAAATGTTATACTCTATCAACTTACGAAGGTTATTAGATCAGTTTATGCAGAAATACAATTAGATGATGATTTGGTCACTTTTATGATATTGTTACGTGCGTCATGAAGAAATTGGAAAGACTACTAGCTCCTGGATATACCATTTTGAAATATGAGTCCTAGGAGTCGTCTAATATGCGGAAGAACACACCCACCTCCCCCACCCCCCCTTAGTGTGAAAAATCTGTAACTGTACATAGAAATAAACACTAATTACTTCTGCAAATCTGGTTAACAACAAAAACTAAATATTCAGTTTGATTTACATCTTTTTTCGAGCCTATGCCCATCTATTTTCTTTCATTATGTCTTTCAGTTTTATATTCCCTGGTTCTTCTTGTTTCACTGGTCGAAGGTTATTAGATCAGTTTATGCCTTTACTCTTGATGATCCTGAAAATGTTATACTCTATCAACTTACGAAGGTTATTAGATCAGTTTATGCAGAAATACAATTAGATGATGATTTGGTCACTTTTATGATATTGTTACGTGTGTCATGAAGAAATTGGAAAGACTACTAGCTCCTGGATATACCATTTTGAAATATGAGTCCTAAGAGTCGTCTAATGTGCGGAAGAACACACCCACCTCCCCCACCCCCTCTTAGTGTGAAAAATCTATAACTGTACATAGAAATAAACACTAATTACTTCTGCAAATCTGGTTAACAACAAAAACTAAATATTCAGTTTGATTTACATCCTTTTTCCAGCCTATGCCCATCTATTTTCTTTCATTATGTCTTTCAGTTTTATATTCCCTGGTTCTTCTTGTTTCTCTGGTCGATCTCTCCCTTCCCCTGCTTCGTCTTCTGGTTTTTCAGTTCCTTGTCCAGCTTCTGGGATTTCTTTCCCTTCACTTGGTTCCGTCTGTTTTGCCTTTTCAATTCAGTAGATTTCCAATTCCTTACCTTAACTGGATGATTTCCAATTCCTTACATTAAGCATCAATTTCCAGAATTAAAGACTTGACTGTAAAGATGAAGAACTTGATTCTGTTTAATAAAGACACTTTCATTATGAACACTTTTAATCAATTTATCTACTTGTTTTCTAGTTACTTTTATTATAGCAGTACTTGCTTGTCTCTTGTGTGTCCTGTTTAGTCATGATTTTGCCCCAATTTTAGTAGTGATTCATTTGGATGTTTTAATTTGTAAATGCAATGCAGTAGTGTTGTACTAAACTTGTTTTTTCATTTGTTAAAGATTCTTGAGTATGTCTTCGGAAAATAACCCTAGCTTAGAGGAAAACGAGAATGAAGGCTCATCTAGTGACAATCATCCATCAATTCCTAGTACAGATTCTACATCAACCAAAAAGAGAGGGAATTACAAGAAGAGATCCCGACTTTGGGATCACTATGATGAGGAGCAAATAAATGGAATTCGACATGCTGTGTGCAAATATTGTGAAAAAAGGATTCCTGCTGATTCTAGAATGCATGGTACAAGTCCTCTTGGCACTCATTTATCTAAATGTTCTTTGAATCCTAATAATAAACAATCTGGTCAATCTACTTTGTGTTTGGGGGAAACTGAAACTGCTAGGGGAGAGATTAAACCAGCTCTTATAAATTGGAAATTTGACCCTGAGGCCATTAGGAAAAGCATAGCATATATGTTAATTGTAGATGAACTCCCTTTTAAACATGTAGAGGGAAAAGGTTTCCAGCATGTTATGCGTACGGCTTGTCCTTCATTCAAAATACCTTCTAGATGGACAATAACTAGGGACTGCTACCAGTTGTATTTGGATGAAAAGATTAAGCTAAAGCAACTGCTTAGGAATAATTGTAGCAGAATATGTCTGACCACCGACTCATGGACTTCAATACAGCGAATTAATTACATGTGCCTCACTGCCCATTTCATTGATAAGGACTGGAAATTGAACAAGATGATCTTAAACTTTTGTCCAATTAATAGTCATAAAGGAACTGAAATTGGAAAGTCTATTGAAAAGTGCTTGCTTGAGTGGGGAATTGATGACATATTTAGGTTGATAATGCTAGCTCTAATGATACAGCAGTTGACTTGAGAGGTAAATTACAAAATTGGGGAAAAGCTGTTTGGGAGGAAATGGACTCATGTGAGATGTGTGTCTCACATAGTGAATCTAGTTGTCACGATGGCTTGAAAAAACTTGGGGACTCAGTAGATTATATTGGGCAGCTGTAAGGTATGTTAGGCAATCACCATCTAGATTGAAAAATTCAAGGAATGTGCAGAAATAGAAAAAATAAAAAAATTGTTGAGTTTGGATGTATGTACTAGATGGAACTCAACTTACATGATGTTGGACACACTCAAAGGTTTGAGAGCATTTGAGAGATTCGAGGAGCAAGACCCTTATATGAGTCAAGAGTTGACTTGCTTGCCAACAAAATCTGATTGGAAGAAGGCTCGATTTCTTGTTTTGTTTTTAGAGAATTTCTATGACTTGACTGTTAAGGTTTTTGGAACAAAGTATGTGACTTGTAACAATTTCTTCAATGATCTTAGTCACATTAATGGGTTGTTGAATGAAATGGTAGAAAGTCAAAATTCTGAATTGAGTTCTATGGCACGGGTAATGAAGGATAAATATGACAAGTATTGGGGTAGAATTGAAAAAATGAACATGCTGATTTTTATTTCATCCATTCTTGATCCTCGCACTAAGTTTGAATATCTGGAATTTGTGCTGTCAAAAATGTATGGTGCATCTGATGGTGAAGTTATGGCTATTCTTGTAAAAGATGCATTAGTTGAATTGTTTAATGAGTACAAGAGCTTCAACTGTCCACAAGGAACATCTGCTACCTCTTCTACTTCTACATCTAGTGCTTTTGAGAAAAATCAGACTTCACCAAGTGATGTTGAGGTAACAAGAAAGATTACGGATAGGTACAAATTGGAATTCAAAAAAAGAAAAACAGAACTTGGTGGGAGGGACAACAAATCTGAATTGGACAAATATTTGAATGAGGACTGTGAAGATGATGATGACAAATTTGATATATTGCTATGGTGGAAGGTGAACAGTATTAGATTTCCCATCCTTTCCAAAATGGCACGTGATGTCTTGGCTGTCCCAATTTCGACTGTGGCTTCTGAATCTGCTTTTAGTACCGGAGGTCGGGTTCTTGATGCATTTAGGAGCTCATTGACTCCTAGAATTGTTCAAGCTTTAATATGTGCTCAAGACTGGCTACGATCCTCAATGGAAGAACTAAATGTGGAAGAAAGTTTAGAAGAACTCGAGGCCTTTGAATCTGGTAATCTGTCATCACTACTACTTACAAATTTGAGTTATTTTTTCAATTGATGTATTGCAATTTAAATTGCTTGATTACTTCGGCTTTTTGCTCCTCCATTGCAGGTTTGCTCAAGGGAGGAGCCGAGTCAACAATAATTGATGTTTGAGATGTTTCAAAGCCATAGTTTGAAGTCCTGAATTCCTACCATTGGCAATCAACTTGTGCTCATTTCTGGAATCAAATGGAGTTGTGGAATGTCAAATGTGGACTGCTATAATCTTTACTTTACATAAATTTCAAATCTGGACCGAATTCTATGTTTTTCTTGAAACTGGAATTGCATGTTGTAGACAATAATTTGTCTTTCATATTTCATAGTTGGACTTGGACATTTGGAGATTTGGAGTTTGGACAATCTACTTTGAAACTAGGCATGGCTAATGGCTGTATAATGGACTGTTTGATGTTTGATGTTTCATTTGACAATTGACATTTGGCTTGGTGGTGTTTGTGTTGGACAATTTGTGAATTGTGTATGATAATTTGCTGATCTGGTATAATTTCTTGTTATGAGTTTGACATTTGGAAATTCGGAAATGAAATGCTGATCTGGTATAATTTGTGTTTGTGCTGGACATATTGGAACTTGGATTGGAAGTTTGGAAATTGACACTTAATAGCTTGACACTTGGTTTTGGCAATGGTTTTTGTAGGGACTCAGTTGTAAGTTATAACTTACAACTAATGGTCAAAATGTAGAATGTCGTCCTTCATTGTTCTTTAATTCTTTTGCTTATTTTTTATATGTATCAGATTATAATTTCATGTTGTGAATTTGTCATTTAGAATTGGGAAACGAAATGCTGAACTTCTGGAAAATTGGGCATTGGAAGTGCAGGAAATCTGATCTGACAGACAGCAGGCCTGATTTCGGTCAATTCGGTCAAAGGACCGAATTACCGAATTCGTTGAATTCGAATTCGAATTCGACTGAATTGAATTCGAATTCGAATTCGATCGGATATAATAAAAACAAAATACCAAAAAAACCGAATTCATGGCACCGAATTACCGCATTCGAATTCGATGCACACCCCTAATTGCTGGGATGCATCGAGTAGTGACAAGTTCAAATTGTTCAAGGACCTCACTTGCAACCTTTCTGACTTAAAATGATAACATCGTACAACCTGCAAAATCACTTGTTTCTCAGACAAATCCACCACTGTGTCGAGCATTCCGAAGCAAAGATTTGATTCAGTTGTACTCAGTTAACTTTTAGTTTGTAGAAGCAGTGAAAGAGTACATAAAACTCGGGAAATAATGTACTAAAAGGTGGTGCATAGTCTATGCCGATGCTAGCATTTACATGTTGACTAGCCATTGTAGAATCAGCAGATTTATTGTGCTTATATATAAATCTAATAAAGGAAGCGCCTCTCTTTTAGTGCTGTTGGTAACAATGGAAATTTTTTTTTTCTATTATTTCCGAGCTAATGAAGCTTCAAATAAGTACACCATTAAAGTACATGATCATATCTTGGAATTGTCTGTGTAATTACATAAAGCGGATTAGAGAGACTGGTCATTATCTCGAGCTAAATACCCTTTCATTCTTAAGTAGGGACGTTGACCAAGTTGGTCCATGACTTTTTTCTTTTTTATTAAAAACAAAGGGTTAATATATGCCTTTCTTTTCCAAATTTTGATCAATTTGACCTCTTTCGATAACATATGTATGTGTGCGTGTATATATATGTGTGTGTATATATCTGCGTATGTTCATGTGCTCCAACTACAACTCGGACTTGAGACTTCAGAACCCCCAGCTACTTTTTCCTTTTTAATAAAGAAGTACTCTAGTCTCTTGTCTTCACATGTTTGACTAATTAATGTGCGAATATTTTATGAACTTTTCAATCAATCAACTAGCTAATACTTCAATTTTGAACAATTAAATTTTTTAAAGGATTAAAATGATTCTAAGAAATGTTAAAGGCCAAATTGTTCTATGACGAATAATAGGCAACAGAAAAATGCTAATAATCCTACTCTCTTAAACTAATGCATGCATAGGAATATATATAAATATAAATATAAATATATATATATATATATATATATTCATAAAATAGACACTCAAACACGCACATATCTAATTTCACAGATACGTTGAAATTAGATTAAAAAAAGGGCTACTATACTAGCCCAACACTACTAGCATGATTAGAATTAATTACTTCTATTGCTATTGTACTATGCTTGGTAGACAAGCCAACTATAGGCAAACCACACAACTTGTCAATGCTAAAGGATGGCAAACATGACTAACCAAGGCTCGTTTATTATTATCACGGTACTGTGACGACCCCACCTTCCCCTAAGACGAATCAAAGGGTTCGGCGGACCGCCTGCCCATCTCTCGTCAGGACTCATTACGATTCTCGAATAAAATATTACAATTTCAAACCGTCAATGTACATATAACATTCATACTTAAGTACAAACTTCTGAAAAGAACTTGAATCTGTCAGTCCATACATATAGAATCACTATTAGATATCAAAACCAAACTTGCGCAAGTTCATACATTCCACACTTCTGCATTCCAATAACAATTTTACAAAACATCAATAATATAATCCACCACAATCTCAATCTACTGCCAATTTGTCATGTCGTTAGTCCAGGTGCTCGGCTCCTAAAGAAAATATATTAAAAACAGGGTGAGCTTTCGCTCAATGAGATTCCAAGGCATGCACATCACATAGGCATTTCTATATATATCAAAAGTAAGATGGGCATATAACATAATTAACTCTAAAGAAATAGTGCCACAAACATCATTACTGAACGGATCTCTAGAGATGGCTCCCATTTCCAAGGACGTAGCACATAGCTCCGCTCAGAAAAATACTCCATGGAGTGAGTCGGATCTCTAGAGGTGGCTCCCGTCCCATATTGACGTAGCACATAGCTCCGCTCAGGTAAATATTTCAAATGTTGAGACGGATCTCTAGAGGTGGCTCCCATCCCATATCGACATAGCACATAGTTCCGCTCAGGTAAATATTTCAAGTGTTGAGACGGATCTCTAGAGGTGGCTCCCGTCCTATATGGACATAGCACATAGCTCCGCTCTAACACTAACAGGCATTTCAAGCAATGAGACGGATCTCTAAAGGTGGCTCCCGTCCCATATGGACGTAGCACATAGCTCCGCTCAGGCCACAAAACTCAAGGCAAACACAAATAAATCAATTCATAGATCATTGGCAACAGTAAAAACATTTCATATTGAAAACAAGTTGGAGTGCTCACAAATTAGTCATAAATCATTTCACTTGTAAAAGCAATTCTACTTGGAAATAACAGTAAGTCGTTCCTTATAAATACTAGCAAATCACTTCAACAAACCATTCCTTTGCAAACAATAGCAAGATTTTTCATTTGGAAAAACAGGAATTGGAACACTCATCAAAAGTGCAATCAAACAAGCAAGTCCTTCACCCGTCCATCTTGGGATTCCCCTCGCAATCCTTTGAGTGCCTGAAGCAATTACAACCAATGATCACTTATAGGAAACCATCTCTAGCCAATCCCCCCCTTTAAACCATCACTCATGTATACACTAGGTTACTTATTAAACGATGAGGGAAAACTACTCACTTGATCAACTAAAGCGATACTTAAGAGGGGTTCAAGGTTATTCCACTGGTCCATAGCAGATATCCCCATTTCAAGCTAAGTTCTAGAATCACAAGTTTCATACAAAGCGTTTTATCAAACACTTAGTGTGCATAACCACTAGTTTCATACAAACATTTTATCAAACACTTGGTAGGCATCAAACTATCAAGTTTCTATCATCTTTTGGTGTTTTGATCATAACTGGAGCTACACTCATCGGATTGAGACTAATTTTATGCTGTTTCGAAGATAAGACACAGATCTACAATTCACATGAGACTGAAAAATTCAATTCAGGAATTTTCATGGTGAAAAATCACAATTACAAAAGCAAAATAAAACTAGCCGTATTGTGACCAAATCTTATGATTTGAGAAATAAAGATATGGTTTGAAGTGTTTTCAAGTTATATTAAAGTACTATCAAAGAGTGAGTGTTGAGTTTGTGTTAAAAGTGATTTTGAGGTGATAAACCTCACCTAAGTGTTTTATTAAAGAAAATGTGAAAATAGTGCTTGGAGAGTACATCGGTGATGTGTCATACTTGAAATGAGATAGTGATTTTCCAAAGATCCATTTGAAACATTGTATTCGGAATGATTAAGTGATTTTCAAAGAGGTATTTGAAATACGATGTCATATGAAGTGAAAATCTTTCCTCGAGAGGATTTTGGGAAAAATGTTGATTGAAACTATAAAAGTGAAAACGAATTGTTTTAGTGAATGAGAGATGAAGTGAATCTCAACCATTGTTTTAAATTGTTTTAGGAAGTACACAAGGAAGTGATTTTGACCCCTACGTGGAAGCCTAACCTTATTACTTCGGTGAGTTTCCATATATGTTATGTGATTTGTGAATATGATTTGAAGTGTATTGGTCAAGTGATTTGAAGTGATTTTGGATTTTTAAATCGATAAGTGGGGTAGGGTGTATTTCATCGCACTTACCTTTATTTGAAATAAAAGTATTGTGATAGTGTTTGGCAGTGTCCTATATGTGTGAGAGTTCTAACTCTCTTTTAAATGAAAATCTCGCCATGGTTTGTAAATGAATGATTTGTTGAAATGATTTGCTAGTGTTTACAAAGAAATGATTTACCACTATTTTCAAGTAAAATGCTTTTACCAATGAAATAACTTGTGAAGGATCTGTCAGTGTTTCGACTCCCTTTCTAAAGGAACGATTTATTGAAGTGATTGACTATTATTTCCGAGTGAAATGCTCTATAAGTGAAATAGTGATTGAAGAGATTGTGACGTCGTTGGGCGATGTCCCTCGACTAGTTTCAATGAACTAATGTGACGTCGATGGGCGATGTCTCTCGACTAGTTTCAATGAAATGATGTGACGTCGTAGGGTGAATTCCCTCGACTAGTTTCAGTGAAAGATTGTGACGTTGTTGGGCGAAGTCCCTCGACTAGTATGTGACGTCGTAGGGTGAATACCTTCGACTAGTTCCAATGAGATAAAGTGACGTCGTTGGACGATGTCCCTCGACTAGTTTCAATGAAATAAAGTGACGTCGTAGGGCGAGTACCCTCGACTAGTTTGTGATGTCTTGGGCGAAGTCCCTCGACTAGTCTACTTTGATGGGCAATGTCCCTCGAGTAGTTCATACGAGCAATATCTATTTAAGTGTCTATCTACTTGATTTGAATTGTATACTTGAAGTATGATTTGAACTGTTTACATTGAATTGTAAGCATTTTTGGAACTCACTGGGCTTTTTAGCTCACTCTTTCCAAATTGTTTTCTTTAACAGGGACCGAGAACCCAAGTGAAAGAGCCAACCTTTAGAGTTAGGGTTTGCTTTTGTATTGATGTGACAAACGTGGAATGTGATTCCGAGAGCTTTTGTATTATGAGAATTTGAACATTTGATAAGTATTTCATGTAATTTGGAGATTGTAAGGATGGTGTAATGTGATTGTAAGCTATTGTTGAGTTTAGATTTGAGATTTGAATGTTAGTTTAATGTTTTAGCGATATTTATGTGAGTGAGTCTGGCGAGCTGTGATCCACCGGATACCTTAGGGGAGAAGTGGGGCTGTCACAGAATGGATCAAGAATGGAAGAAGTTTGGAAGAAAACTTTCTCTCTCTTCCTTGCTCTCTCTCTCGGCTCCTTCCTCTCTCTTCCTCTCAAAATTTCCAGCTGAAAATAGTGTCCAATGGTGCAAGAAAGTCAAGGCTTTTATGGCCTAAAAAGTGCACTTCCATATTTTAAGGGAAAAAGCCACTTTTGGGCACTTTATGTCGCGTCACGCGCGACAGTCTAACTTACACTGGTTTCTTTCATCCTGACACTGTCTTGCCATAATAATATTTCCAAAATATCACTACATATGCTCGATTTCAAATCCAAATCACTATTCACGCGTTGGAACAATTTTTAACACTAATTTTGGCCAAAACCACACACCGGCAAACAATTCGTATAAAATTCTCTAAATTGAGAAATAATCACTTTAAATATATTTTCACTCATTTTTCAATAAATAAACTCAATATAAATAATATCATGCATTTTAAAAATAAATACTGAAATTTGAGGCCCTCACAGACCACACCTTTTGTCTTTAAAAGCCTTGTTTCTTGCTCCGTTGCTTCATTATTTTCAGCCACACTTGAGGCTTAGAGAGAGAGGGAGCAGCTGAACTAGAGAGAGAGAATAGAGAGAGTGTTTGAGAGTTTTCTTGTTCACCTTCTTCATCTTTCATCTCTTGAAGTTTGAAGACTCCATTGAAGCTACTTCTCTTGTGTCTTCTTCTTCCCTTGGCAGCCGTGAGAAAGAGAGAGAGAGGGAATGTGGTCCGTGAGAGAGAGAAAGAAAAGGAAAGGGTAGAAAGCTTCCTTGGGTTTTCAACTTCTTGTTCTTGAGCTTGGAGGAAGAAACCAACTTCAAACAAGTAGATCTGTGGAAAAACTTGAAGGATCTCGAGGTGTCGAAGCTTAGGACATCATCCGTGGGTGGAACTACGGTAGATCTTCCTTGATCTTGTTAGATCTGAAAAGATCTTGAGGTAAAACACCTAAAACTCTTTGCTTTAACCTTATTAGAGTTAGATCTGTCAGATCTACAGTTTATGTTGGTAGAAATGCTTATGATTGGAATATTTGAGTTGGGCTCTTGAATTCCCAAGTTAGGTAGCGGATTTGAGATGACTTTTAGGTAGCGGATTTGAGGACTTGGTTGTGGTTGTGATTATTGTTTTTGAGATGAGTTCATTATATGGTTAGAATGTAGGAATGTTGTTGGAAATTTTGAAGAAAAAGTATGAAGGCTGGCCGAACCTTACTTGGAATGTTTCGATGTTTGATTTCGAAATTTTACGGTGTGTCTTGGCAAGATTTTGCCTAAATAAATATGTATTATGTTCATTTATGAGTATATGTTTAGATAGAGTTAAAATTTTGAACTTTAATGGTGAAAAGTTGAGTTTTCACTAATTTTTGGGTAAATATGCTATTTGGACAGATTTGAGGGTTTTGAAATGTTTTATCTATTTTTCATAAATTTTGAACATTGAGATTTAGTGAAAATTGTTCTAAACATGTGTTAAAAACCGTGACTAAATCTTTAGTGTTGGGTTTAAACTCAAATGGGTGATTTTCGAGGCGAAATGCCTCACTTTATTTCCTTGTTCTAAAAAGTTAGAAGTCGTGAGAATGGAGTACATCGATAGAGTATTTTAGTCAATTGGTGAATCAATTTGAAAAAGGGAATCTTTAAGATGATTTTCGACTCGAATGACTACTTTTTGTTCGAGCAAAGTTAGAGGAATTTTGTGAAAAATTTTGATAAAACAAATGAATAAGTTATTTGAGTTGAGTTTCGCTATTTGTGGGGCGAAACTTATTTCTTCTTTTACTTGATTATAGGAAGTGGGGAAGAGTTTGAACCAGATCCTAATTTGGATTGTCAGCCGTGATTAATTGGTAAGTGTTCTAACCCCTTTTTAAATGAAAAATCTTGCTATGGTTTGCAAATGAATGATTTGTTGAAATGATTTGCTAGTATTTATAAAGAAGTGATTTACCACTATTTCTAAGTAAAATGCTTTTACAAGTGAAATAATTTATGAAGAGTTCGTGAGTGTTCCTTGCATGTTATGTGAATTATATGCTTATGTGATTAATACTTGACGTTACTTGACCTCATAAGTGGTAAATACTTGTTCCTAGGCGAGTGTGTACTTTATCGCACTCGACCTAACTTTTATTATACTGTTCAACTGTTTATTTTTCCACTGCCTGTATATTATTTGTGCATGACTATAGGCCATGTGTACTTTAACACATTGGCTGAACAAGGCCTTTCCCCCTTCGTTATCGGCCTATTCGAGCCAGAAGCGGATTCGGTCGGATAGGTTGGTAACTTAGGGCACTGTACGGTGTACTCGAGTATTACCATTGGGTGTTATAAGGAGGAGTAGGGGGTTGATTGATGGACAAGACGGACTGCAACTGCTCTCGGAGGACGCTGTATCCTTTCAATACTTGAACTAAATGTTTACTGAATTATTGTTTACAGCATGTTGTTTGTTAAATTAAGTGTTTATGGAACGATTGTTTAAAGACTTACTGTTTCTTGTATCCTCTTAAATGAAAAGATTGTTAAATACTTTCAATGTGAATGTGTGACCATGTTCTCGACTTACACATTATTCTATTAAAAACTCAAATGTTTTACAAAATGATATTTAATTCAAATGTCCATGAATTTGATAAAACGTGAATCTTCTTGTTTTCACTGAATATTCACTGAGTTTCTAGTTCACCCCAAAATATTTTATTTCCCCCCCCCCCCCACAGGGTTCGAGACGAAAGAAAGCATGTGTTGTGATCTTTCTTAGTGTGTTTGGCTAGATTATTTCTTGTACCATTTGTAATCATGGATTGTTGGACTTTTGGTGTATTTGGACTAGATGGAAATGTAAATTAGTGGAGTATCTGATGTAAATATTTGAGATTGACATTGTTATTGGTCTGAGGACTATATCTATTGAAGTTCAAACTGTAATTTATTCGAGAATTGTAGTGAGTCCCGGCGAGAGTTGGGCAAGCGGCCCGCCGATACCCTGGGGTTCGCCTTTGTCACATGTAAAGCTTTATCTATATCATTTTAGAAACTTAATAAATTGCCAATTTGATGTAGAAATCCTTTTGTACTTACGAAGTAGTAAACTAGAGTTTATCACAACACAAGAGTTCTACATGTATTGATCTGATCGATATTCATCCAACGATGAAATTATTAAAGGATGAATAGATATTCAAAAGCAAGCAAAATATGACATTCTTTAGAAAAATGAAAAAATTCTAAAGATTGTCTTATTTTCCACTTACGCACCTTAGTACCAAAATTAACCCTATATGCCTTTGCTACGGAAAACATATTTGTGGAGTTTGAAAATGGTTACAAACCTAGAGGCATGATGAGAAAAGTCAAGTTCATTAGAAAATAATTAGACACGAGTTATGTGTAGTTGATTTGTTCCAAATGATCAAGCAAAACATAAGAAAAAACCAAACAAACTTTCCTTATCTACAGGTTATAACAAGAAGTTACTAATATGATGAAAATGAAAGATCCTTAAGAGAGGGCATTAACTTTCAATTATAATTAATTTTGAATATTAAATCAATCACAATAGTACATTTTGAAGAGAGTAGACATTAATTATCTTAATAATCATCCATGATAATATACAATGTAGCAAATTTCTTATTTACAATAAGCTTATAGTCAATATGACGTAAATTAATCACTATAAGAAATTTGAAATTTATACAAATTAAAAATCAAACTAAATCTCCTATTCTCATAAGTAACAAGATTATTTGGGTTAGTAACACACGCTTAGTATGCGTATGAATTTCTATTAATGTTCTCAATTGTTGTTTTAACTTTTGAGTATACAAATGCATAACAGATGAATCTCTTTTGCAAGATGAATGGACATATGAAAAAACACCTATATGTCAAAACTCAACAACTCTTAGAAAGTTTTGAATTCATCAAATTTCAAGCTTTGATTTTGAATTTCAAAATTTATGTTTGATGTCATGCATACTTTGTTATAGATAAATTACTTTGTAATAAAATTTGTGAAGATATAACATAGCAATTGGCCTCTATAGATAATGGAGTTTTTCTATGATGTGAAAGATACTATGGATTTTAACATTTATATTGTTTGAAACTAATAACAATATTCTATACCTCGTACAAATGACAATAAATAAGTTCCATTTCTGTCTATATTGCAAGTTATTAACTAGTAAGGCAAGTACATCAAACTTAATCAAAATTTTCATTACTAGTTTTGATAAGAAATTGATCTCCTATCGGAGTTAATAAAGGATTCTCATGAGATGGTTTCATGTTGCACAAATACAACTAATATTAAAGATAAATTTAACCTCATTTATTTTTCTGATATTAAAGATAAATACATTTGCAATTATTTATGATTGTTATGACTTTTCAATTCATGAGAATATCATCAAAATATGCTTGGTTATTTTGATTTCTATGGTTGATGGTTTCGGAAGAAATTTGAGAGTTAAGTATCGTAAATGGGGAGCTATTGACTTGCTAACAAATGGAGATTTTGATTTTGACATGGCTGGAAAAGGTTTAATATATAGAGAAAAAACTTATAGAAAAAGATACTTAGAAAAATAAAGGAATGCAAGCTAAATAATATGATGATTCCAATATATAAATGATGAATAAGGATTGGAAATTAATTTATTTACCATAACATCTTGAAGATGGCCTCTTTCTTTCTGATCATAAATCTACTTCAAACAAATTTTACTTCAGAAAAATGTCTTACAATTCTATGTCAACACTGAAGTTTCCAAATAAAAAATTAGATCAATAATATACACTTGGATAATACTTAATTGTAGAAAATCAATTTTGGTAAAGTAAATTGTGTTGTTCATTCATGAACCTGATAGAATAGTCCTTTTCTAATAATGAAAGTTGATGCTCGTCATGAACGAGTTCATTGTCAAACAATGTTGACCATTTTGAGTTAAGCCCTTCATGTAATTAATACGTAGGTTCTAGCTTTGAACTAGAAAATGCATTTGGGTCAGCATCTAAAATAAAACAAATGCAGAGTCAGAAAAATAACAATTAAATATTGGTAGGGAAATGGTGAGCGAAAGAATGATACAAGTTCTTATTAGTATGGTAGAAGAAGGTGCACATTAAAAGAAATACTCATTATATTTTGTGAAGAATCACAACGGAATGATTGTAATTATCTTTTTCGGAGACATCCACAAGCGTATTCAAAAGAATGCCATAATCGTTTATACACTTTTTTTTTGTGTCACAAGAAAAGAGTCTAAAAAGGTTTTAAAATTGACTAAGTTAACATAGAATCACCAAGTGTATTTCTTAATCCATGACTTATCATTTGATACATTCTTGTATTTCCATACAAGAATGATCAGATGCACTAATGCACTAATGACAACCCTTGGTACCATAAAATTAAGCAGCCATGCTTTTATCCCATCATTTGTCAATGTGAAAATACAAAATGCAAAGTATTAATCAGAAAAAGATGAAGAAAGAAGAAGACATAAACTTAAGCAAGTGCAAAAAATTACAGTACATGGAAAAAGAATGTCATTAATGGTAAGAAGTAGAATTCTTTTTGGAGCTTCCTTGAAATGAGCACATAACGAGTATATTAGGGCATTGTGATATTCAAATTGTGAGACCCCATACCATCAATTTAATTTATAAATTTGCAAATTTTCATATTTTCATAAAATTATTTTTATCATTTTAGTTGAAATATTTGATTTACATATATCAATTGTAGCGGCACGAAAAGTTTCAAAATGTATTGAACACGTTTAAATAGTGTCCTTGACTTAATTATTTGATTGTTTAAATTTCGCACTCGAGTCTAGAGTCGACTACTAGACATAAGTTTCAAATGTTAGAATATGTATTTGGAATATATAAATGAGAGAAACCGAGATCGTAGTGCCGTGTCGTGTGATTCCACCTCGACGCAACAAAAGGTGACTTTATATCAAATCACACAACTTTCTTCCATTTCTCCGTAAAAGCCCAAAAGTCAAACAAACTATTAATTTTCTTCCTTCCTTTCTTCTTCCTTGACCGCACCTTTCTCCCCCCCTTTCCCCTCCATTTCACCTTCTAGAATCAATCACAAAATCACCATTGAATCAACCAAGGAAGCTTGAGAAAACTTCCATCATTCCACTTGGAGCTTGAAGGCCATTTTGCCTTGAGAGAGAGCCGAGCATAGGAGGGGAGAAAGAAGGATTCTTGGAGCATTTTAGATTCCATTCCACTTGGGGTTTTCACTTGAAAAGGAAGAGGTAGTTACTTCTTCACAATCTTGTTCATTTGACTTCATTTATGTAGCTTTAAGCTTTGATAAGTTCCTTATTGTCATTGTGTTGAATTTGGATGGCAAAGTGGGTTCTATGAAATCCCACCATGTATGAACTTGGGGTTGTTGATGATTTTAATGTGTGTGTGAGGTGTTCTATGTGGAGATTAGTTGTTAAAAATGAAAGAAGGAAGAGAAGAGATGAACCGAGAGAGAGAGAGCTTGAGGCCAGTTTCTTGCAGCTTAATTTCCTCAAATTTTTAGCTCAATGATTCCATGTTTCACTTGTTGATTTTGATGCTTATATGATGGCCTAAGGTTGGGAGAAATTTCATGTAAAAATAGTTTTGTTTGATGTTCCAAAATGGTTGAGAAAGAAAGCTTTAAAATCTGGAATTTTCGTGTGGCAGGGTTGGTGAAACAGCCTTATTAAATCTGTTGTAACTTGGTGTAGGTAGGTCCAAATTGAGTTCCATTTGTTGCTTTCGAAACTAGAATCCAGGTTCTTTCAGCAGTATAAATTTCAAGGGCTATTTAGAATTCTGTGAATTTTGGTGAATTTTCAAAATTGACTGAAAATCAAGACTGATAGGTCCTGTTTTTACTGTAGCAGCGGCTTTAAACTGAAATTTAACTAGTTTTCGATTTGAATCTTGTATAAGTGACTTCTCGAGAGTTTTAGTTCACTGAGTCTATTTTCCAACAATATAAGATTCATAATTTTTGGACTTATAGGACTCAAGTTAAGATTTTTCAAAAAATACTGTGCAAAACCAAAACTTCTTCTAAGGAAGTTTAAAAATCTGGAATTTGAATGCTCAAAACTGCCAGATGTCTTTTGGGGTCATTTTGCCTTGTTTTAACCCCATAATTTCTTGGTTTTCTCATGGTTATTTACTGCTAAGATGATGGTCTAGATTTGCGAAAATGAGCATTTTTGGTACATCAAAAGTTTGGCAAAAGCTCATGAATGATAGTTTAAAATCTGGAAATTTTACTCTTCACACTTTGCCGCACTATTGCCCTATTTTTGGAGCATTTTGATTCAAAATTTTGCAACCATTTTTGCTTTGATTTGACAAAGGGATGCTTCTAGAGCTTTTGTGTCAAAATTTGAGTGATTTGGGGCTGATTTAGTTGAACAAAATGTTTGCAAATCAAAGAAGGAAAATCTGGCAGCTTAGTTCCGAGATTTTTCACAAAATTTTTCCATCTAAAAAGTTACCTTCCCATGTGAGTTTTTTGCTCAAATTTTGTACACAGATAGTTCACCTAGTGAGGTTGAGTGTACAAAATTTGGTGATTTTTCAGTGGCATTTCTATGCCTAAATGTTGTTCCAAAACTAGCTCTTCCAATCTGGAAATGCTGCCGTCAGTCCATGCGAACCCCTGACATTCTAATGACTGTAATTCCTTGCTCGGGAGTCAAAATTAAGCGCCGTCAGTGGTCTTTGAAATTAGACTTCACAAGTTTTCTAACGGTATAAGGCTCGCATGCTAGTTCTTTTCCTATCAATACCAGCGAAGTCACAAATATGGCTGATTTTCCAGCCTGATTTCCTGTTTTTGTTTCTGCTAGATCTTCCAGCTCAGTTTAATCCATCTTGCTCAATGAATCTTTGAGCGAAGTCTTCTAGTGATTTTTAGAATGTTGAATCTAGTTTCTGTAGCTTTAAGCCTTGTCCAATTCCGACGTATATTAAGTGAGTTATGGCCTAAGAAAGGAACTATAGTTGAGTGATTTTGGTGAACTGGATAGTTAGGTTAAATTTGAATTTTTAGCCATTTGGCTTGAAAGTGATAGTTCCTTTCTGGCCCAGATGACCAAGAGGTTGCAGAAGTTGATCTAACTACCGAACTTTAATCTTCTTGCTTGTTCGCTTGTTTAACCAAATCACTAGTGAGTGTTCATGTGCATGTTATTTAATGCTCTATTTCATGTTAATGATTTGAAAAGCATGCTTGTTTGACCTGTTGAGCGTGTACTTTATTGCACTTACCCTTGGATTGAAATCATTAAATGCTTGTACTTGTGCTTGTTCTTGAATTGTTAACGCCAAACGGTTGAATGTACCACACTCAAGCGAGTGAGAGGTACCCCTCCTCCCGTTTTGGTTAAATTTTGGCTAAGTTGATTGGAGCGTTGCCTCGTCGACTCTTTTGCCAAGCGGTAGTATATATCACACTCTAGTGAGTGGGAGGTGCCGCTCATCCCGACTTGGTTATTAATAAATTTTATCTTGACGAGCGGGCCCAGTACAGGGGGTATAAGTAGACGGGTGAGTGTAAAGTGGTGCCTACGGAGAGTAAGATAGTGGTTGACGGAGTGTCAACATCCCAATTGAAAAGTGGCTTCGGAGCGGACCGAAGGTGGTTGCGGAAATTACGAAAATGTGGAACTGGCCAACTGTATCCTTCAATTTATACTGTTTATATGTTTTATTGCTAGATTAAATGTTTTGCTCTTTTGCTATTTTATTTATTTATTTATCTGATTTAATTTGCCTGTGCATGTTTTCTCTTAACCTCACTGAGCTTTGCTCACCCCATTAAGTTTGTTTTCATTAACAAGTTTTGAAGTAGGGCACGTGAATCGAGGAATTTAGTTTCTTTTGTAGGATTTCCTCACTTGTGTGTAAGCTTGAAATTATTGGTGAACTTAATGGTTTATTGTACTTGAAGTCAATAGTATTGTAATTTTGATTAAGTTATTGAGGTTATACTCTTGTAAGTTAGTTAGTAATTTTATTGGCCCTCAACTGGGGTTTTAGGAATGAATGCTTTTGTTATTATTTGGATTTTATAGTGAGTCCTGACGAGAGTTGGGTAAGCGGCCCACCAATACATTAGGGTTCGCCCTAAGGAGAAGTGGGGTCGTCACACAAATGTACATTCTTTCAACTAGATGACAGTGTCCTACATTTTTCAAAAAAAGGAAAGATATAATTTGCCTCTTTTCTCTAACTAGTAAACCATCAGAGATTAATTTTTTAATATTTGGATCTGTATGAGTTTGTTCTCTCATTGGGTTTTGAGAAGAATTTGATTATTCGGTGAAGAGAACGCAAGATAAGGTACACATTCCATATTCAATGTAATTAATCACTAGTTATGTAATACAGCTTGACAATGTGTTTTGAGTATGCAACACCTATTATAATAGGGATAAGAAATCAAATTTTAATAGAATAAGCATGCAGAACTCATATATTAGAAAGGAAGTTATTTTCTGCATATGAATCAAAAAATAAACCATATAGGCTCCATAAAACACAATTTACTAACATGTGCAAATTTCAATCGAAATCATTCTATACTAAAAGGGTGTCATTTATTACAAGAAAACTATGATCACTTCAATATGAAGGATAAATATTTGATTCATTTGCTAGGAAGAATCATCATAATTGATTCATTTGCCAAGAAAGGAGAAAGTCTCTCTTTTTCAACTTGTAGGTGCGCTCCGAAAAAATATCACTTCAAATGTCTCACAATTTTACATCGCCATTGAAGTCTCCAAAAAAAATTAGATCAACAGGTATGTATGTATCAATAAGGTAGATGATTAGAATAAAATTAATTCTTGTAAAGTAACATATGCTGTGTATCACTTAACCCAGTAGGAGAGTTCTTTTTAAAAGATGAAAGTCATGCTAAATATATTAAATTTAGCCTTTTTTGTCAAATATTAATTTTAGCCGTTTAGAATGATGAATTGAAAGCCCAAATGACATGCTAGATAGTGCATTGCTGAATGAAGCCCACCTTACATGCAAAGAGTGCAATTTCAAATAGAGCTCACGTGATATGCACGAGATCATTATTGTCCTATTATTACACTATAAAATTAATTGAACCATTTTGGATAACCCTGAATTTTCAAGTGACTTCCCAGTATATTGTAATTCTTGTTCAAATTTTTTCAAAAAAGTGATTGTCTTATTCTTTTTTCAAAATTAAGGAAGCAACTTCCAAAATAGTGACTTTGAAGTTCATTTCAAGTAGGTAGACTTCTGTGAGGCCAAAACTGTGCAATATTAGAGATTATTATATTTAGCACCATATAATTTGACATTATATATATATTAAAAAGGAAAAATTAACCTTTACCCAAATGCATTAGTAATAAGCAGAAAATTATAAACAAGATTGAAACATAAAATTGAGAGAACAAGAAATGGAAAATGTAAGAAAAATGAAAAAAATTGAAAATCATGGGATTAAACCTACCTTTTGACCACAAAATATAATGAAAGAATATCTTCCACTTGATCTTTGTATTGAAAAACAAAACTCTAACAAATACAAGCAAGAAGATCCCTAAGAAGATAAAGGAAATAAGTATTTATGGTTATATAAAAAAAGGTGAAAATTACAACTGACCCAAATTAAAAAATATAAAAAACCAAATGAAAACCTTAGCCTACTGCTCCATTATAATAAATCCATACTAATCCCATCTACCCTCCTCTCCTTCTTGGTATTGCCTCATATGGGGCTAATTTCTCCAAATATTGATGGAAAAAAAGTGAAAGTATGGCTCTGATAGTGGATCTTTCTCCTTATATGCCTGCTGTACTTACAAAGCATGGTAACTGGGCTATCTTTTTTAAAAAGAAAAAAGGTGTACCATGCTGAGCAATTTTTTTAAAATGAAATCTAACACAGCTATGTCCCGTGGGCACGGAAGTGTCTGTAATTTATTTTTTTTAAAACAAAATCGAACATTGCGGTATCCGATGAATACAGAGGTGTAATCAAAGAATAAGAATAATTGTTAGAATCAATTAGATTGATCAATATCCAAAACCTTGTACAAACCTTCTGACCTAGAGTTGTAGCCTCAACCCCCAAAAGCATTTGACTTTAGATACTTTTCATGGAATGTAGTACTTAAATATGGGTTAATCACAAAAACTTTCCTTAAGGTTTAATCAATTTTATACTTTATCTCCTAATGTTATGTTTTCTCGCTTTATCCCGCAAACCTTAGTCAACTCTAATCTTGTGTAACAAAAATGTTAAAAAGACATTTAGACCCTTAGGGGTTAGCTCAACAAATCCAAACGCACCGTACATTCTAGTAATGTTTTTATCTTAATTTGTCTATTTTTTCTGTAAAATCACTCAAGGTTGATAATATACAAAAATATCTATATGCATCACATAATAATAAAAATTATTGTATATTTATGATATAGGTCTTGTTAAATTTTATCTCCATAATTGTACATTTTTATACTGAGGAGAATATCTTGGTCATTTTACATGATAAGGGGAAAATTAAAAATTCTTAGTGAAAAATAAACTACAAAAATATTACTAAAGATCTGTAAATTAAGTTTTTATGGATTGAAGATTATTTGGAATTTTTTTAAAATAATACTATAATATTGTTTTTTTTTTTTTTGCAATTTGATGTTTGTGAAATAAAAACATGTTTGGAAAAAAAAAGATTATTGAACAACATGCTTATGACACAATAAATTTTTTTTAATTTAGCAATCCAAACCATTTTTAATAGCATCTAATCATGCTACATTAAAAAAAAAAGACCCAGAAACTTTGAATCTAAATCAACTACGTTTATCTCTTTTTTAAGCATTACTAATAAAAAATATATACTCTTATATGAAGAAACTATCTAGCTGTTAAAAGAAATGTGCACATTCACAAAGAGAAATTGACAATATATGAACATTTTTAGATATTCTTTAGAGGGGAGTTTTTGTGATTAATGCTTTAAATGTATTTATCACACATCATGAAACAAACTTCACAAAAATAATAGGTAGACCAAATGATGAGAGAAAAGTGAAAAACCAAAAGGTGTCTTTATGCCTAACAGTGCACTATAGGGGGTGGTAAATCAACTGAGAGAAACCTCTGAAAAAGGCTTGAGTCCCCCCTTCCCCATTTCACTCTGTCTATGGTTCGCCTCTTCCTACCCTAGCGTGCTTAGATATGCATGGATTTCTTTGCTACTTGCTATGGTTTGCTGCAATAGTACTCTTATTTAGCTGTAAGCATCTAGTCTTCATGGTACATGCGCACTTGATTTCTTCTTATGCAATGCGGCTATTGGATTAGAGGCTACAGTGAACTACATAATGCCTCCTTCCTCCTCTGATTGTATTGGTAAAGCTTACCAATTTCACTTCCATGCCAAGGAACTATTATCACATATCAGATTTTGTTCAAAAAAATAAATTATAGATACCTGGACATGGCATTGTCAGGTTTCATTAAAAAGAAAAATTGGCCTGCTGTACTTACACATGAGAGAAAAACCCACTATCAGAGCCATATTCTGATTTGCCACAAAATTAAAAATGTTGCCAAGCATCAACCTATAAGAGCTATAAAATTGTATTGTCAAACAACCATTCTTTTATCTCAACAATTATGGATGTGGAATATACAAATTGCAGTGCCATTATCGCAAAATATTAAAAGAAAGAAGAAGAAGTAAACTCAAAGAAATGCAAAAAATGCAATACATAGAAGTAGAAAATCTTTAATTGTAACAAGTAAAATTTGTACTTAGATATCTTTCTTGATGTGAGTGGATTACTGATTATATAGGGGGTACCATTACAATTGAATGTATATTGCTTGGAGCCAATCATAATAGCCCACACCTGCCATGAAAATATATAGATAATTTTCTTATTTTCTCTAAGTGGTTAAATTACTTGAGTTTAATTTTTAATATTTGGACTTGAATGAGCTGTTGTCCTCTCAATAAGTTATCACAAGAATTTGATCATATGGTGAAGAGAATGCGAGATCAGATGAAACTCATGTAATACACACAACAGTGTATTTTTTTTTTTTAATAAGTCCACATGACATGCACGAGATTGCATTTTCAAATAAGAGTCTACGTGACATGCACAAGAGTACAGGTTTGTCTTTTTTATTCTACTATGGGCTTAATTGAAGCATTTTAGAAGACTTTTGATAAATTTGGGGTCAAATTATAAGGTAAGAAAAAGTTAGAAGATTTAACTACAATTTCCTTTGCAACTAGTAGCTATGGCCGCTTTTTCTTATTTATTTATTTATTATTTTAGTGATCTCAAGAGAAGTTCAAGTAGTAGAAGGCCACCATCGAATGTTGATAAAATTTTGTGAAATTCATATTCTTTGCAATTTTTTTCCAAAGAAAAATGATTACAACCATGGATTTGGTCAAAAAGTTGCCAAATTGGCCAAAAACAACAACAGGCTAGTTTGAAATTTGTAGCTTGGTCTAATATTTGAGAAATTTGTTACATTCGTTTGTTATAATAACTAGCATTTGAAAGTCTATGTTACTTAAAAACCTTGACCCTATCTCAAAAAAGAAAAGGAAAAAGAATATCAAATAGAAAAGAAAAACACACCTTATGATACCACACTACTAGTAGACTTGAGGTTCATTTGGCAGTGAGTTTTTAGGTTTGTTTTACAAAGACAAACTTTTTTTTTTTTTGCTCCTTAAAGACAAACTTTTTCTGTTACTCTATTTACAATAACTCTCTAAAACAATTACAATTTTTTTAAATACCAACAAAAAAAGAACACTAGAAAAACACCCATGTCTACTATCATCAATCTACCACTACTCCTACCTTCCACTATCACCGCCATCCTTCCCACTACTACTATTGTGCGTATCTCCCTCCCATCACTACCACTCTATCCTATTTCTTTATCTCTTCTTTTCCTTCCTCTCTCACCATCTCTTCCTTCTTTCTCCACTAGAATTCTGACCCGTGCTATGCACGGATTTATATTTAAAATAATAATAATAATTAATGAACTATTTGTAATAGTTATATAAAAATAAGTTAAAAATAAAAAAATTATTATTTTCGTATCTAATTTATATTATATTTATGTATCTTCTCTAAAACTTTAAAATAAACAAAAACATATAAGGAAATGATTATAGAAACATTGAAAGAAATACCAAAAGTACATCAAATATAGTATTATACCCCCACCATCTCTTCAGGTTCTTCTCCCGTTTCACCACTTTACTATTCTCGCTATCCCCTTTTTCTCATCTCCTTAACTCAACATTTTCATAATCCTACAACCCTTTCCCCGACCCCTAAATCCTATATTCTCTTTACCCTATATTATTCTTACCTAATTGTCCTTCCTTTAATCTAATTTTATAGCACATTTACCTCCTATTCTACTATACTATCCAACTATTATAATTGTAAATGATAACCTATTTATTTTGATTGCTCTATCAACAAATATTAGTTTGGATATGTAATTTAATTGGATTCAAATGTGTTTATAATTCAACATCCAAATTAAAAAGTTAATATTTGAAGAAAAAAAAACTTTCATAACTTCGGTTTAGTTTTAAAGTTAAAATATACTTATTTTTTTATCCTTCAAATTGAAAGATATCACTTGAAGCAAAAGGGAAAAAAGAACCGATGAATAGTAATTTTTAGAATATATTTAATTTTACCTCTCATAATATGAAACTATATAAAACCAAGAATTAATCACAATAGTTGTAAAAATTGGCATCTGGAAATGCAAATGAAAAACTGACAATATCTTGTAATACATTCAACAATTACCAAAAAAAAAAAGATTTAGTCATTTTTCTAAAAATGACATAGTAGTATTACATATTTACATTGAAGAAAATAACAAAAATATACAAAATAATCAATAATGCCTAAGATGATTCTTAGTGGTTGGGTTTTACACGCTTACGTAAATCCCATTAGAGTAAAATTTAGATTAAATATATATAAATTGAGTAGATATAGTTTACGGATAAATGCATTATATCTTTCTCTTAAACTATATTGTTATTTTTTTAAAATTTTTGGTAGGACTGATGTTGTTGTTGTTATTACTATTATTATTATTATTTATCAAAAATAAAGATTTTAAATAATAAATTTCATTTTCAAGTAGGACTTTGTTATTAATTTAGTGATTTCGTAGTTTAACGTTTAGAATTAGTACAACTATTGATTTTTTTAAATCCATGACCATTGAATATTATTTTTTTAAATATAATTTATACTTTCAATTAGGATTATTACGTTAAATAGTAAAATATTATTATTTGCTCTTTTAACTTTTAATAGGAGATTTGATGTTTTATTTAAATTTACTTTCCTATGAATAAACTTTATCCAAATTTCTACATTTATAGTGCCACTTTTTACATTTCAAATTCAAAAGATATGAATGGATATTTAATAATTAAAAAAATAGAAAACTCTATAAACAAAAAAATAGAAAGTTAGAAACTTTATAATTTAACCATTCTAAAAATCTGATTTGCAATACATATATGATAGATGATAGTTAGTTGCATGTGAATAAGAGTGGAGAAAATGTTGATAAGAAGGTAGTTGCATGTGAGTAGGAGTGGAGATAGTGCTGATAAGGAATTATTAACGGTTTTTATCATGACTCATGAGATATTTAATGAATTAAATTAAATAGAAATTCCTAGAAAAAAGGATTGGGATTTTTTCTGACTCCTGAAGGCCCCTCCCAGAAAACCCTCCCTGCAATACATATATGATAGATTCTCCCCTTTAATCCCTACATTCTTCTTCTTTTTCAAATTTCCCTCTTTTTCCCAACTACTACATACTCCACAGCCCCTTTTTCCTCTCTCTCTCTCTCTCTCCCCCCCTTCTCCCCTTCTCTCTCTCGCTCACCCTTTCCCTTCTTGATAAGATCGCATCTAATTATCAGATTAGATTAGGAGGGATTTCCCATCTTGATCTGGTCAGACCTAATTACAACCACCATTGATCTACCAGTTACCCACTTTGCCACCCATTTTCCCTCTTGTCCTTCTCTCTTTCTTGCCCCACTTTTTCTAGAAGTGGTCTTCCCCCTTTCTCTCCTTTCTCTCTCTTCTCTCATCTCCTTCTACTTCTAAATCTAGTCTTGTGACCAAGTTAGGTGTAATCGCAAGACTAGGAGGCGAAAAAAGGGAATGGAGGAAACGTAATTGTAGGATAGGTGGTGGTTAAAATGAGGAGAGAGAAGGAGGAAAAGGTGACGAAAGAAGAGGAGGAAAGATGAGACAAAAAGGAGTAGGAATGATAAAAGAGAAAGGAAGAGAAGTAGAGGCGGAGTTATGGGTGAGAGTTACAAGGTGGCAGGTTGGGAGAAGAAGTAGGTGTATTGTGGACTACTGACAGTTTGGAATGTATGTGGTTATAGTCAGTGGTAGAGTTTTACATCTTTTTAATACTCAAAAAATACAAAAATTTCTATAAAAGTTCCATAGTAAACTAAAGTAAATTTTTGTAGATAATTGTTGCTAAGGCTACTATATTTGCAATATGCTGCTCTGTGCTTCTCTTTCACTATTACTTTCAAAAGAGAACCTCAAATGACAAAATGAAAACTGAGGAAGAGAGAGCCGCCTTAGGTCTTCTCTCATTTAGTTGATATCTAGGTCATGTTTGACAAATTTGATGGTAAATTCATGATCTAGTTAAAGAGATAGATTTTGATATAAATTTATTGGATTTAAACTTGTCTTTAAACTAGAGCTGGGTTGGTAGTATCACCTCAGGTTTCCCTTGATTGCTGCCGCTCTTTCCATTTTTGACAAAATAAATGATAGATCTATTATTTACATTTTAAGCTGAAGATTTTAATATAAACATTATAAAATTTAGACAAGATTTTATATTCAGCCATTACCAAGCTGTCTTAGATTTGACCCAAATTGGTAATCATTCGTTGATTCTCAAACAAATTGGGTGTCTAATTTGCAATCCTAAGAAAAAATAAGGTCAATGATATAATTTTTTCATAAAAAGTCTTACCAAATATGGTTGCAGCACTAATGCATGGTGGCAAATTTTATTGTAAATTAGAATTTTCTTGAGGACTATGTTATAATTTTCAGGTAAAATACAAAAAAATCTTTTGTGGTTTCATAAAAAAAATCAACAAACCATTCTATGACTTTGAAAAATCCACATAACCCTCTCATGATTCATACTAAAGTGGAATAGTGCTTTTGACTTGTTACGATACCAATAGCCTTTCTTTTTGTTAATTTTTCATTCCCTTATCTTTTTTCCTTTCCTTTATCTATTTTCCTTCTTTTACTTTTCTTTTCTATTTTTTTCTTCTCTTTTTCCCTTTCTTCATTACAATACAACCATCACTACTACAGCACCACCACTGCCTCCATCTTTCACTTGCCGCCACCACTTTCTCCTCTTCTCTTCCTCTCTCTCCACTTTCTCATTCTCTTCCTCTTTCCCTTCCATCCTCCTTTTCTCTTTCCTCCTTTCCATCCCTTCCTCTCAATCCCCCTTTTTCTCAATGACCAGATCTGGTCACTAAAGAGTAGAGTTGGCCATGATCGGATCTCCGCCTTTTGACTAGATCTAGTTGTCAAGAAAGAGGGAAAAAGAGAGGAATGAGTGGGAAAGGGAGGAAGGAGAGAAGAGGTGGAGAGGAAGATGGAAAGAAAGTGGATGAAGAGGGAGGAAGATGTGGAGACGAAGGAAAAGAAGAGAGGAGAGTGGTGGCGGTAGGTGGAGGATGGGGAAGGAAAGAAGAAGTTGGAGATGAATAATTTTTAAAAATTTTAAAAGTATCTCAAAATTTTTAAAATTTATAAAAATGCCTAAGTCAAAGGAATTTGAACATAAAAAAATAAAAGGAATAAATGAAAAGAAAAGAAAAATAAATAATAATAATAATAATAATAATAATAATAATAATAATAATAATAATAATAATAATAATAATAATAATAATAATAATAATAGTAATACTAATAATAATAATAATAATAATAATAATAATAATAGTAATAATAATAATAATAATAATAATAATAATAATAATAATAATAATAATAATAATAATAATAATAATAATAATAATAATAATAATAATAATAATAATAATAATAATAATAATAATAATAATAATAATAATAATAATAATAATAATAATAATAATAATAATAATAATAATAATAATAATAATAATAATAATAATAATAATAATAATAATAATAATAATAATAATAATAATAATAATAATAATAATAATAATAATAATAATAATAATAATAATAATAATAATAATAATAATAATAATAATAATAATAATAATAATAATAATAATAATAATAATAATAATAATAATAATAATAATAATAATAATAATAATAATAATAATAATAATAATAATAATAATAATAATAATAATAATAATAATAATAATAATAATAATAATAATAATAATAATAATAATAATAATAATAATAATAATAATAATAATGCATCATGTGTAGGTCACATGCAGGTTATAGGTGAAATTCACATTAGTTTAAAATATAAGTGGATTATGCAAATATTTGAAATTATAATATGATGAGATCAGAAGAGGGTTTTCCCTATCTTATTCTTTGCATTACTAGTCTATTTGGGATTTTATAATAATTTGACATATATCCCACAATTTTTTATAATTATTGAATAGTTACCAATTCCTTTGACTATGAATGCATCTAAATTTAAATTTTATTAAAAATTTACATACTTTTGATTACCATATTCTTAATTTTTTTTAAAAATTGGTTTGATAATTTTGAAATGATATTAAATTTGGAAACCATTAATGTACTTAATTAGTTCAACATCAGTTGGACAAGTATTTTAACATGTGCCAATTGGAAAGAACAAGAATCTATTCATTTAGTTTATGCCTGCAATGAACTAATTATTGTGACTCCATAAAGCACAAATAATGCATGTGCAAATCCTACTACTTATTTTTGAAGTTCAAGATGTTGTCATGTCGAGAATTGATTTAACTTTTTTGTATTTGTTAGTGAGTAAACCTAATGTCTTTAGCATGCAACAATTCTAAACATGTTTTGATATTTTAGAAAAACTCATAATTTAAAGGATATAATTTATTGGCACATACAGATGTAGGACTTACCATATAAAATTGAGATTTCAATGGCATAATTGGATCCTAAATAATCTAATAAAAGTATCGCTTACCTATCTGCTACAGCATATAGTCACAAGTTGAGTCTCATTGAAGAAATCACAAACACTATCAATTCTAAACATGTCTTAATATTTTAGAAAAACTCATAATTTAAAGGATATCATTTGTTGGCACATACTGATGTAGAGCTTACCATTTTAAAAAGAGATTTCAATGGCATAATTCGATCCTAAACAATCTAATAAAGGCGCACCAAAACTTGAGGAGTTAGGACACTGTCTTGTTGGAAACAAATCCCAAACACTAACATCCTACTTAATGGCCTCAATCGGATACTCGATGGTTATCTAAATGTAAGGAAAATATTAGAAATAAGTGTAATCTTAGAAGCTTATCCCAAAAATTTGCATTAATACTGATCAAGGAGAAAAAAAATGTGAATTTTGTACCACACAATTAATATTTACTCGTGAAGAGGTAGTTATCAAAGAGGTTAATCCTCGTGGTTGAAGAATATGTATATGTATACATATATATATATAGTTTAAAGTATAAGAGGATCATCCTAATTCAGGCCTTTTCAGGCACCTAATCATTTCCTGCTAGTTAGACATTCGTAAGTGTTCCATCCTAATAATCATGTGCCTACATTTACACAATCTTCATCTTTGTTATTTCTTTTTTTTTTTATTTAAACCAACTTGGCCATCTTTTACCATTCAACATTTTTCCTTTTCTTTATTTTTCAAAAGCAATTTTTCCTTTTTCCATTTTCTTTTTCTGTTTAAAATAAGTTACCCAACTTTTAGCATTTAAATTTTTTGCCTTTTTTATTCATTCAAAAGTCAATTTTTTTTATTGCAGTTACCTTTTTTTATTTTTTCCTTTTTTTACATGTAATTTAGCTCATTTTTTTGCTTTTTTTAGCCAAAAAAGTGCCATTGACATATTAGTATCATACAAAATGCAAGACACAAGATTAAATAATGGTTAAACAAGATCAAAAAATATGATTAACAACTCAAGATTGAGAGATTTAAATGATAAGCATGACAATAGAATTACAAGATCATACACTTCAAAGTAGTAAATCTTCTACAAATGCAAGAGTATTAGATGCTACCTTTAAGCTTATAGAAGGAGATTCCAAATTTGTAAGAAGAAAAGTAAGTAGAAAATGTGAGGTCACAACAACTCATCTACTAATTGATAAATTCATAAATTCCAAATTGTATTCTAGAAGTACCCTATTGGCTATCAGGTTCAATGCAATTGTAAAGCAACAATAAAAGTATCTACTCTAGATAAAAGTTTAATACTAAAGTATGAATTGAAGACTATTATTTCTAGCCAATTCTTGCTCAAAAATGATTTCCTGCGCCATTGCACTTCACTTGTACATGGGAATATCCTTCATCAAGGGCTCCCATAAATCAGTCAAAAGGACAAGAGGAAACTTCCCAATAGACCCTTAAACTATTTACTTTACACTGTTTTGACCTCTCAACAATAAATTATAGCAAATAAGCCTTTGAACAGTAAAAAATGCTGAGTTCAAGGACTCCCGTCAATTTTGAGTGTTAAATGTAATGGAAATAGGGGCAAAATTGAACAAACAGAAAAATCAACCCATGATTTGATTAAAAAACAACTACATTAAGCCAACTAATGATATGGTATCTAATGTTTCTTCATCTTCTTTCATTTTGCATCTTCCCTAGGTCTAATTCGATAAAATAATCAACCAGCGAGACATTTTAAGTTAATTTTGCTGGTTGATTTTTTTTGTTTGCACAATTTTACCCATAATTCCATTGCCTCTAACGGCCAAAATGGATGGAAGTCCTTAAACCAACCATTTTTTTTTTGTTTAAGGGCTTATTTGTGACAATTTATAATTTAGGGGCCAAAACTATACAAAGGCAATAGTTTAGGGGTTGTCCAGGAAGTTTCCTCAAAGAACAATAGCAAGTGTCAAGATATATATTAAACAAATTGAGAAAACTAAATAAATTGATACAATAACTGTAAAACTTTGGTCAAAATCTTTTCCTTGCTCTCCAAATGAGAATAATGGGGACTTATCTCTTGGTAAGGACTCCTAACATAGATTTCAAAAACTATGTCAATATGTTTCTACTGTAAGTAGATTCCACAAATGTAAGTTTCTAACTTAAGTTGTAATACCTAAATACAATTTAGAGTATTTGATACAATATATGAATCAAGCTCAACAGGTTCTGTAACTGAAATATACTTCGAACACGAGGCCAAAAAAATTCAAAATGAGTTAGAACCTTACTAATCTACATAAACTATTATCAATACAAAAACAAATTATAATGCTTCAATTTTTTCTTATTCTTGAAAAAAATTCTAAAACATAGTGTATAACATGGAATTATTGTACCTGATTTAAATGTTGACCAGTCAAAAGATTTGAGATGGATAGTTTAGTAGTTTCCACAAACCTAACAAAAAGAAAGAAAACACATGTAAAGTAGTAATACAAGCAGTTGAACTACTAGCTAAAGAATTTTTTATTCTTACCTCATTTTCTTGTTAGAAGGATAGATACTCTTATTATGACCTAGTTGTTGACAAGAACAGCATTTTTTTTTCTAAGATTGGCCTTCTTTTGGATGCTTTTGTCTCAAAGATTTGGGATGTCCTCTAACAACAACATGAATGGGATCCTGTAGATTAAAAGTGGAATAGGGCCTATTTTGATCTAACTAGTAACCAAACCAGTGATATTTTGATCCTTTGATTGACTTCTAAGTTGAGTTTTTGAAATATCATCCATTGAAGTTAACTCAAGATGAATTTCTCTGAAGCATTCCTAAGATGATTGCATTTATCTCTTGAATTCCCCAATCCCACAAACTCCATCGTCAAATTGTTTCTCAATTGTATCAAGGAAGACTCTATGTCTTCTAAATCACAATCATATTGTTGTTCACAACCTTGACTTTTAGTTTCTATCGTCCATCTGTCTAAAATGTACCCTCATGGTAAACAATCAACAAGAGATTTTTTTATTAACATTGCAAAGATATGCCTGCACAAAATGCCAAAAATTCAAACATATGACAAGTCCAAGTGAAATTACAATTTGCAACATCAAGCACAACATCATATTTAAGCTTTTCTTTCCCATTTTGTAGCAATTTTCAAAACCATTTATTTTGGCAACACTAAAATTAAAGACAATGCTATAATTTAGGAAATCAAAACAAACATTCAAATCAATATCGAAACAATAGCATTCCAAACTTTCTTTTCAATAATTTTAACCAAAATATGTAAATATGTTTTTTTCCTTACAAAAACTTCTAAACACATTGAATATCTTTATCTTATAGTTCAAATTTCAATAGAATCTAAAATTTCATGCACACATTTTAATAGTGATTAATGGCAGCCAATAACACTATTATAAGCTAATTAAAGAAATTTTTTTGCTTTTTTTTATCAAAATTATTGAGTGTAGAGCACTTCAATAGGTATGTTATTTCAAAGTTCTATATTTTTAATGTTGACCGCATTCAATAGTCTTATTTTCAATTGTTCTATATTTTTAATTTTGATGTTATAATTTGACATTAAATTTCGAGTATATAAATTATAGTTTTGACACTTCATTTACATTTAGAATAAATTTTGTACTAATATTGTGCATGCATTTGGATGAGTTTTCATCCAACACATGTACATCAAAAAGTGTATTTTAAATAAAATCAATGTATAAATTTAAATCAATAAGGTCTACTTAGATGGTTGCATTTTAGGATTCTTTTAGAAAAAATTTTAGATCAAATATCTAATTAAAATAGTTGCCTTTGGGATTGTTTTAGAAAAAATTGTAGACCAAATGTTTAATTAAAAACTTCCTTTGATGGATCATCGTGAAACATATAGTCATAATTGTAATACAAAAAACGTATTTTAGACCAAATATTTGATTAAAAATTATCCTGTGATGGATGTTTGTGAAAAATACTAAAAATTGTAAAATATTGCAAAATTTATGCCCAAAAGCTTAATTTTTTCTTGATAACTGCAATTATATATTTTTTATTTGATAAAAAACTTGACAAGTAAGGAAATAAACTGTGAATGGTGCAAGGAGTGATAGAATAAGACCGTAGAGTTGGGGAAGGGTGATCTAGACTAAGGGAGAGTTGTTGCTGTGGTATAGAAGTAGAGCTGTGAAAATTAGTAATCCGTATGGGGTATGGGCAAGTTGAACTAACTCATATAACATTATTAATAATTCAAAATGAAAGGAGTCATGGCTATAGTTTTAGATGGGATTCAATCACCCAATTATCCATTTATGATTCAGTAAAGAAATTTTGCTTATTTTTTGTGACGATTCGAAAATTTATTTTGTCTGACCTATTTATTTAATTATTTATTCATTTGCCCTGATTAATTTATTTTAATCATTTTAATTGCATTTGCATTATACATTACCTCATTTTATTTCTTAAAAATGTTTGCGCTTAAATTTAATTTTTCTGTTGCTTAATTAGTAAAATTTAGAAAAAGCACGTTTTTTGAGGCAGACATTTGTTCTGAGAGTAAGCAATCTTGGAGAGTAAGGATGATCATTTGTAGACTAAGAAAAGCTAATTGAGAGATTAGAAGTGAGTGATTAGAATTAAACTCAATTAGGAGCATTAATGAGTCACTATTCAAAGTTGACTTTTGCACCTTTCAAAATAGCTTTATGTCTCTTCTTTCTTTCACTTTTTCACTTCACCAAAAAGCTCACAAACCCTCTCTCTCTCTTCTCTTGGTAGCCGAACTTCCCCCTCCCCAATTCCCTTAGTTTGGGCTTTAATTTCTTCCTCCAAATCTTGCTCAATCTTGCTTCCAACATTGTTCAAACCTTGGATCATCTTCAAACTTGGTAGAAAGCTTGGTGGAAGGAAGAATCTTGGGGATTTAGTGCTTAGTTTCTAAAGATCTTGCTTGACATTTTGGGGAGAAGGTAAAACTCCTTAAAACTTCAATCTTTCTTTCATTTTTAGCTAGATCTTAGCAAGATAAGCTTGGGTTATTGATGGGTTCCATGAACCTTGACAGTAGGTAGAGGTCTTGAGGATATTTTACTTGCTCTTTGGTAGAGGCCTTGAGGTATTATGTGCTTAAAATGGTTGGATGATTATGTGATATGAATTGGATTCTTGGCTTGGTTGCTGGTTTGAATTTTACCTTTTTAATTAGCTTGCAAGATTATGGCTTTGTTGGTTGTTTTGGTAGCATGAAAAGTGAACTATTGTGCTTGAATCTTGGTGAAAATTTCAACTTTCAAATCCTTTCTTTGGCCGAGAAATTGGAGCAAAATTTTCAGGTTTTAGAGCTTCATTTTTAACTCTAATCATGTGCTAAAACTTTTGGTTTTAGAAACCCCAATTTAGCTCAAACTTGAAGCTCAAAAATTTCTGTTTTGAAGCCACACTCATGGCCGAAAGTTTGAGCTAAAAATTTTAGTTTTTAGAGCCTCTTCTTGAGTCAAAATTTTGCCAAAACAATGGCCCTTAGATGCTCTTTGATCGGAGCAACAAAACTGATTTTAAAAGAATGGAAAAGAAAAAACTTTCACAAGTGTATTTCTGAAATTTTGTATAGCAGGTTTCAAAAAATAGCTTTTAGAAAACTATTATATCTTGATGTAGAAGAATCCAAATCAAGTTCTATTTATTGCGTTTGAAACTAGACTTGAAGTTCATTTAGTGATATAAATTTCAGTGACTAGTTCAATTTCTATGAATTTTGACGAATTTTCAAAGTTGATTGAAATTCAAGACTGTTATGCCTTGTTTTTCCTATAGTAGCAGCTTAGAATGAAAATTTGACTGGATTTGGATTTGAATCTTGAAAAAGTGTCTTCTAGAGAGTTTTAGTTCATTGAGTCTATTTTCCAAAGGTATAGGAAGAGCAATTTTTGGACTTATAGAACTCAAGTTATGATTTTTCAAAAAATGTTATGAAAAATAAAATTCTTATGATAAAGTGGCAAAGCTTGGAAATGCCTTGTAAACATTTCTTGATTTTCAGACCTAACCTTTTGATTAATTGCACACCATTCCATACTTGGAAAAATGAATTTTTCCAATCACATGAGATTTCTCTCGATTTAGATCGAAAAAATTTGATTATTTGGAAGTTGGCCTTGGTTGAATACCTAGATAACATTGATTATGTATGTCTCAGGTGATCATGAGGACACCGAGGAGCTTGATTGACTTCCTGATTTGCTCTCACTTGCTCTTGATTTTTGGTGAGTGTCAAGTGCATGTTTCATGTTAATATGATTGAAGTGATACTTGTGCAAATGTTATGTGGTTTTCGTGATTTGTAAACTTGTCGAGGTGAGGGAGTACTTTATCACCCTCGTTCTCTCTCTTTCTCTTTCTTGGATACTTGGTACTTGTTATATGAATTGGTATGACTTGATCTTGTACTCGAACATGCTTGTAATTCAGTGGAAAAAAGCGGTAGTACGTACCACACCTTATTCAGTGGGAGGTGCCTCTCATCCCTACTCAGTGTTATGATTGAATCTAAGTCGATTGGAGTGTTGTCTCATCGACCAACCATACTTGTGGGCACGCCCCAACCATTGGCAAACCTTGTAACTCGAGCCGGCAAGGGCTTGGTCAAGGAACTTGGAGAACCATGGGAAAATGTTATAGTTTAATCTTTTGAGGTCTTACTTGGTATACTCGAATAGTATTACCACCTCGTGCTTGTTTGGTTCTGGATCTGAGATGTAACAGCCCCACCTCTCCCAAGGGCGAACCCAAGGGTATCGATTATGCACTTGACTCTCGCCAGGACTCACTACAAACCCTCAAGTATATTATAGATTTCAAATAATCACACTTCAAGATCTCTAAAATAATAATACATGCATTCGTTCTTAAAGCCTTAATTGAGGTCCAATAATAAATGATAGTTAACTTACAAAGGTAAATCCTCCATAATATCTAATAAAACTCTTATAACATCAATTTCAGGTACAATACATCCTTAACGTCGAAATTTAATATTCAAACATACAAAATTATGAAAATCCTACCCAAGTAACTAAATCCTCGATCTACGTGTTCCACTTGAGACACATTAAGGAAAACAACTGGGGTGAGCTAGCATTTCGGTGAGACAAGGAGAAACATGCACGCGTAATCAAGTAAGTAGGAAAGCAGTAAATTCAGATATAAGCGGGTAAATCAATCATGCACTTGTACAATTGCAATTTTCACCCGGGAGATTGTATTCTCAAGGAATCACTACTGAGGGCTCACGTTAGACAAAGTCTGGAGTGGGTTGGAGACCCTCTTGAGCCTCTCTATCTGAGTGAATTTAGCATAAGTACGGTGACCAATTCATCAGAAAAAAAGAAATACAAAGAATGCGGGTAAGGATACTGGGCTCTGGGAGCCAATTTCCTGATTAGCGGTTGAGTCCATTCCATCCCAAGCGTTGACCCTCGTCAAGCGTATACGATAAAGTCCCAGTAGAAACTCCACTTATTACAACCACCGTCCAGCGGTTCACCCTCGGGCCCGAAACCAAGCGGTAAATTTAAAGGTAAAGCTACGTCGAGCAATACCGAGCAAGACCTCTCAATGGGTCAAGCTCAAAGAACGGTACCTAAGGTTCACCAAGCTTCCCGACCAAGCCCTTGCCGGCTCGGGTCCCAAGGATCCCCAATAGGTTTTGGGCGTCCCCATATTTTACTTTTTAAGTGATGGATTATCCCAATGCGACATTCGATTCTGAGCAAGTCAATTAACAGTCATGTACATGCAAGACAAGTAAAGAGGGCGGCGATAAAAGTACACTCTAGCCTCAACGGGTTTCATTCACATAAACATAGCAGGTAATTCAACAAATCATGCACTTGACACTCACCGAAGTCAAAAGTCCAAGGCAAAAGCACGCAAGATCAATTGAGGTTTTTCCGAGATCTTCTCGATCACCTGAGACAATTAGGAGTATTTTCATTCAAAACACTTGAATAATATTCGATAAATGTCTTTAAAAATGTCTCAATGAGACTCAAGTCAAGTTCAAGATTCCCTAATTTGAAAATCAAGTGAGACGCTAAGTTGGCACGAAAATCAAGAAAAAGGGTCGACCATTTTCATATCAAAGTTTCCAAGTTTATGCCCTATAATAATTAAAAGAGAGTGGAAATAGATTTTCCTAGTTTACCGACCAAATTTATCTCATAAGAAAGCAAGTTCGGTAATTTCCTAATTTGAGCTGAAATTTTTGAAAAATTGTAACTCAAGTTATACAAGTCAGAATTTTGCTCATTTGGTACCGTTGGAAACCTCTTTGAAAGCTCTAAAACTTTTCAGAAGACATCAAATGGAAATTATGGACGAAATTAACCCAGATTTTCGTTAAACTTTCTGCTACAGTAAAGGAACAGTGCTCGTCAGGCTGGTCATCCAGTGCTCTTTGAAAATTCGTCAAAAATTACAGAAAATTAATTAAGCTCTGAAATTCATACACAATATAGTACTACATAAGGAGTTTCAACAGCCACTGACGGAACTCAATTCCGATATCCGAGCATGAAATGACAACAGTGCAAACAGAAGCCACTCGGAATTCTGCAGTTCTGGGATTTCGAAAATACAGGGCAGCTTTCAAGTTGATATTTGAGTGACGAATTCAAGTCCAAAAATTGTCAAATTTGGCACACTAACACTTCCATATACCAACTAGATTCACACCAAATTTCAACTTAAAATACCACCGGGAAGGCATTTTTCTATGTGCCTCAATTTCGTCCAACTCATGCATTCAAAACTGGAAAATTTGCTCCCTCACTTGTATCACCTAGTTCATGCCTCAAATCACTACCAATTTGCCTAATTTTCGAAGCCAAGCTAGTATTGAACTTCCTAAGCCTAATGATAATCAAAAATGGTCACATCTTTTGGCAAGAATATCACAAAATAATCCCCAAAATTCGGACAGCACTACCCCTGTAATTTCCAGCTTCCACAATGCAACTTAATCCACCACATAACATCAGCTCTTGAAGTACTCTTTGTGGAACAAAATAGCAGCTTAACATTCATCACTTAAACATCAAATTCAGCCTCTAAACTAGCCAAAATGCCACAAAATCGGGAAAATCAAAATTCAAACCCCAAAATTTCCTCCCTTAACCGTTTTTCCCCATTTGGTTTTTCATCAAACTTTAACCATCAACAACATACATAATACACTTAAACATCATCATTTAACCATTCAACAATCAATTTTACACATTTGGTGGGAATTCAAGAGCCCACTGTTTCATGTTCATAATCATCAACTTCCACAAATCAACTTCATAATCAACACTTTAAACACAAGAGTCAGGGTTTCTAAACCCTTCAACAACCCAACCTAACAACATGCTTATCAATTGAAATGAATGGAGGAAAACTTCAAGTTTTCTAGTGTTACCTCTTGCAAGAAGTGAGTGGAAGTTCTTCAAGAAAATGCCAAACAAAAGCTTCCAAAAGCTCCTAGTCCAAGTCCTCCACCAAGCTCAAGCTTAATCCAAGAGGGTTGTTGTTTTTGTTGGTGATTTTCAGGGACGGACCCAGAAATATATTTTGGTGGGGGCTAAACTACATTTAATTTTTTTTTGCGACGAAATAAATATATTTAATAAGTAAAATTTTAAAGCAATAATTATAAAAACAATAAAAACATATAATTATACATACCTAAAAATTTGTTATTGATTAACACTTGAAGTAGTGGTATTTGTTGCACTTGAATGACAAAGGGGAGGCAATTGCATTCTACGAGTCTTCGTCCGTTGAAAACGCTGCAATATTTGCTCATTTTCAATTGTTGCAAATACTCTCTTCGGACATGGTTTTGAAGAAAAATATCAAATTCCTCAATTGATTTTCGTAATCCCGGATCACAATATCATCTAAATTCAATTCCACACGAGATTGATTTTGAACTGGTTCACTAATATTAGGCTCATTTGAAGATTCACCACTACAGTTCGTTTAGGTTTAAAGAATCTCTCCATTTTCTGTCACAAATCACAATTAAATAATTGAGATTAAATTCAATAAAATTATAAATAATTGAGCTATTAAAATGTATGAGGTACTTGAATTTTACAACTAAATACAATCTTACATCTAAATACAATCTAATAGTATAATTTCTAAACTAATTTCTAATTTAAATTTAATATCCATAAATTTCTTAATGTAATCTTTCAAATTCTTAAATTACATTAACATAAAATAAATAAAATTAATCTTAATCAAAATTAATATCAAGATACTCAAATTCAAAACTAATTTAAACATCAAACATGTAATTAACAAAAATATAAAGATGAAGATTGTAATTTAAAGTTTTAAATTGAAAACTAACCTAAAACTTAGTCTCGGAGATTTGGGGCTTGGAGGCTTGAGCCTTGAATGAAGTTGGAGAGAAGATGGAGAGAAGTTGGAGCCGGGAGAAGTGGAGCTGCCTTGGAGGCTGGACCGCTGGACGGAGTCGGACGGTGGAGGACTTTGTGTCTTGGATGGAGGCTGCTTTGCTACAACTAGCTGCTCACTGATTTGCTTAAGAAAGTCGATGAAGCCCTTAAGGGCTTCACCTGATTTTATTTTTTTCCGCTTCACAAGGCAAAACGACGTCGTTCCATTTTTAATGGAACGACATCGTTTTGTCTTTAAAGGGCAAAAAAAATAAATAAAATCGAAGCATCCAACAAACATCGTCTCCTTCAACAAGTCGGTGGCTGGTGCGGCGTAATGACGCTCAAGACAATCCAGCCAGTGGGGGCTTGGTGGGGCTTAAGCCCCCCTAGGTCCGATGGTGATTTTGGCAAGAAATGGAGAAGAAAAAAAACGATGAAAAATGAAGAGAAGAAGAGAAGAGAAAGTCGGATGAAATGGAAGAGAAAGGAACCGGTTTTGAGCTTTATTTTTTTTAAAAAAAATAGGGAAGAAAGGAAGACAAGACACAAGTCTTGTCTTGCCTTAATGAGGTTTGACTTTTATTAAGCCATTCTTATCTACTTGGAGGGAAAATTAAGGGCTTAATTGTGCTTGAGATTAAGGCTAATTTTCAGCTAGGAGGGGGAAGGAAGGATAGGAAAATTTTCGTAGGAGTTAGGAAAAATCGGTTGGAAGAAATAATTAGTTGAAATTCTAAACTTAGCGAGGTTAATCCAAACCCTAATTAAAAATTTCAAAACCCTAATTAATCACCTTCAATGTCCCAAATCCAGTCATTTAATCACACTTCCAACTTATCCGTGATCATCCCTACTTATCTCCACTAATTTACCCACAGTCCGAATTTACCTCGAAAAATGTGCCATTGACATTTTTCCACTAATAAATGCTACGAAACGTAATTTACAGGTAAATAGAGTTAAAATCAAATGAGGCATTATAAATGAGGATAAAATCAAATATCACAAGATAATTTAAGATTTAATTATATGAATAAATAAATTTTTGAATTTTTGAAATTAAAATTAATTAAAAAATATTTTTTTTTTCAAAATTTCGAGGCCGTTACATGAGAGGGTGATATGGTGGTTGGAGGAAGTAAGTGGAGTTCTACGAACATGTTACTACTTGAGTTGATGGAGGGTCAACCAAGGATGACTTGAACTAGCCATGATGTGGAAAATAGCTCCTGAGAGCTCTCGTATCCTTCTACTTGTGTTTTATTTCCAACTTGCTCACTTATGTGATAATCTTATTAAGTGTGCTATTTACTTTGTTTAGTACTTTTTGCTTGCTTGTTTGCTTGTTTTCTTAGCCTCACTGAACGTTGGCTCACCCCAAGTTGTTTTCCTGGATAGGTTTAGGAAGTGGAATTTGGAGGCTATAGACTAGCTATTTTTGTGTGGTGCTAGTAAATATCCCTTATATGACTTTTGAGATAATTGAACTGTAAACTTTATTATATTTATGAGTTTTGGATTGTAATAGTAAATGATGGCCTTAAAGGATTATGGCTTGTATATTTGAAGTGTTTCTTTAATCCGACGTCTAAATTTGACTTGTGAATGTCTATTAAGCTAGAATGAGTGTGTGAGTCCTGACGAGAGTTGGACAGGCATTCCGTTGAGACCTTACGGTTCGCCCTAGGGAGAGGTGGGGGCGTCACATTTTTTCTCTAACATTTTATTTAGCAAAAATGTAATATATTACATGTAATACAATAATAGCAAAAACATACCAAATTAGTAAATAAATTTTCACTTGGATAAAAAGGAAAATAAATAAAATTGCGTAAAGGAACAAAAAATGATGATCATAGATAGTTGAACTATTGTCACTTTTAAAAGAATCTAAGAATCATATAGGTATTAATGCAAGAAATCAATTAACACTCAAAGAATTTATTAGAATTTCATGGACTAGAACTAGGAAGGCGCAGGAAAAAAAGGAATGAAAATTATAGAAAAGGAAAGGAATGCTAAACATGACTGTGAAAATTAGAATATAATTATTGGATTGATAATGATTTAAATTTACATACTTAACACCCATTAGTGATTAAGTTTAACTTATATCTACTTTAATTAGGTTAGAATAGATTACAGAAATCTATCCGTTAATTAATGAATTTCATTATTTCACCCATTTAGACCTAATTAAATTTGATACATATCTAACTCAGTTATTGATAGGGAAGTTAAAATAAATGGCAAACGATATTGCCAGACCAATTATCTTCCTATCAGAGCATATTTTACTCAAATGGCATGACTACCCTCAATAAATTAATCTTATATACATTTATTGATTTTTCTAAGATTCATTATGCAATAATTACTCCTCTTTTCTCTTTCTAATTAAATATTTTCTATTAGTGTTTCTCATTCTTCATCTTATTATTCTCATTTCTCTATTTCTCACTCACACACTAATAGATCTATTATTTTATAATTAGATAACATAGTTTTCTTCCTAATCTTTTCTTGCATCTTTTTGGTTCTATACCCTCTTTTTTTCCTCTCAAATATCAAACTTTTTTTTATTCGTTTATTTATTTTTCACAAATAGAACTTTATTTAACTCTTGAAAATTTCAGATTAAAATATTTATTATTATAATTTCATTATAAATCAATATTTTAGCATGAATTTTTTTTGACATACAACATGCATTTTTCCTTTAAAATCTGCTTCTTTATCATGCCTTTAAGCAACTAATACTATTAAAATTGTACCATAGTTTCCTCTTTTATACTTGTCATGTAAATCTTGACTTTTCTCTTTTATCAAGTATTTGTATTTATCATGGAAGAATTGATTTATATCAAGTATTCATATTCTCTAATAATTAGATAAAATTAAGTTTAAATTACATTTTATCGTGTATCCCATGATTATTGAAAGTAAAATCAAGCTATTTTTTGGGATTATTTGCTTTGAACTGTTATATCTGTATTTGAAAAAAGAACATTTTGAGTAAAATTATTAAATTAAAAAATAAGAGATGTAGAATTAGTATACCAGAAATTATTAAAATCAAGATCAATTTAGTAAATCATGAAAATACTTGATGAATTAGTGAGAGAGAGAGAGAGAGAGAGAGAGAGAGAGAGAGAGAAGAATGCAAGTGAGTTGGAAAAAAATATAATTGAAGAAAGAATAAGAGAAGTGATTAGTCTTTAATGGATCTAAAATAATCTAGAAGAATATATGGAATTGATTGATTAAAAGTAATCTTGATATTTGAAAAGAATTTGCTCTAATGTGAAAACTATTGCTCTGAAAATATCACAAGTCAAAATTAATGGGTTTATAATTTATAGCTGTAGATGGATGAAAAGAGTCGTATGATAGGGTTTGTAAGAATGGTGTCGAATGGACCAATTTGGTGGGAAATAGGTAGGGTTAAGGGAAGGTAGGGTTTAGATAAGAGGGGGGGGGTTGCTAGAAAGGTTGGACTAATTAGTTGAGGTAAGAGTAGTGGAGAGTTAGACAACAGTATCAAGGGAAGGTGAAGGTGGGAGGGAGTTGCAATCTTTGTGAGGTGGGGAAATGATTTAACAATATGAATATGAGGAGGAGAGGGGAAGGAAGGATGATAATGTATGTGTTTGGTATACTTTTGGTATTTCTTTAAATTTTTTATTGAGTTTTACTACGCTTAAGAGTTTAATATAAAATGTATATCATACACTATTTTGATATAAGTTAAATACCAAGACAAATTTAATTTGAAATTTTAGCCTCTTTTGCATATAACAATTTTAAATATTTATTAATATTAATATTAATAATATTATTGTTGTTGTTGTTGTTGCTGCTGCTGCTGCTATTTTTGCTGTTTGAAATATAAACCCATGCATTGCACGGGTCAAAATGTTAGTACAAACAATGTATGTGTAGATCTTTGTTTACATTATTTTATACATTTATGTATTACTAATTTCATGTAGACAATTTCTTTCATCTTCTTTTTACTTACCAAAATTAAAGTGAATATGGCTTGAAGAGATAGAGTTTGTTGATAGAGTTTGTCGATAGAGCATGTCAACAAAAGAACAACAAAAAGAAGGGTTGAGCCTTATAAAGTATTAGGTTGGATTGAATTTGGGTCTAAATACAATGCCAAACTTAATTGTGGGCCAACTCTAGACTTCATTAGGCTCAGCCTTCTTAAAGCTAAAATATAGATGATTTATAGTTTATATATAATTAAGGATTAATGTTACATCTGTGGCGACTCAATTCTCCTTAGAAGCGAACCCTAGGGGTAGCGGGCAGCCCTAACTCTCTGGGACTCACTACAAAATCCAAATAATAATACAAACATTCATTCCTAAAACCCTAATTGAGGTCCAATAAAATTACTAGCTAACTTACAAGAGTACAACCTCAATAATTTTATCAAAATTACAATTATATCAACTTCAAGTATAATAAACCATCAACTTCACATTTAATATCAATCCTATACAGAAGAGACTAATTTTCTCAATTCTCAAGCTCCACTTCAAAACCTGTTAAGGAAAACAAATATATTGGGGTGAGCTAATGCTCAGTGAGGCCAAGAAAGCATGCACGCAAGCAAGTCAAAATGATACTTTAACAATTAAAACAATTAAAAAACTAAAACCAACAATATTTCATGTAAACCAAGTAGACAATACAATACAAAAGGATACAGGTGGACACGGGAGGTAGAGGTGAGTACCGTTCTCAGGGACATAGCACGATCCAAATTTCTGCATTTACCACAGTCATGTCTGGTCCGCTTCACGAACTCCAACCTCAAATTAAAAATGTTGACACTCCGTCAACCACACTCTCACAACCTGTAGACACCACTTGAAACCCTCACCCGTCTACTTACACCCCCTGTACCGGGCCAGCTTGTCAAATAATCAATAGTTGGTAATACTCAAGTATATCTTGGTCGGCAGCACACTCCAACCGACATAAACAATTTTGAGACCCATGGTTCACCAAACCCTCGACCAAGCCTCTATTCTCGGGTCGAAGTGGAAGGTTCCCTGATGGGGTTTGGGCGTCCCCACAATTTCAATAGCAAGAACAATCATTCAAGTAACTATCATTCAGGTGCATTAGAGCAAAAATTCCAAATTCAATGAGGCTGAGCATGATAAAGTACACGCTTGCCAAACCAATTCATATCATGCTTCACATATCATTTTCATCAAATTTGAAATATTAACAGGCACTTGAGCACTCACCTATCCAATCAGTTAAGCACATAAGCAAGATGATTAAGCCTCGGCAGTCGGGTTAACTTCAGCAACCTCTTGGTCACCTGAGCCAAAACGGAACTATCACTTTCAATCCAAGCGGCTAAAACTCTAAATTTTAACCTATCCAATTTCACCAATGTCACTCAACTATAGTTTTTTTCTCAGACCATAACTCACTCAATATACGTCAGAATTGAACAAAGTTTAAAACTACAGAAACTAGATTCAACATTCTAAAACTCACTAAAAGATTTCACTCGAAGACTCATTGAGCAAGATGGGCTAAAGTAAGCTGGAAGATCCAGCAGAGGACAAAAACAGGAAATTAGGTTGGAGAATCAGCCATTTTTGTGAATTTGCTAGAGTTGATAGGAAAAGAACTAGCATGCGAGTCTTATACTGTTAGAAAGCTTGTAAAGTCTAGTTTCAAATGCCACTAACGGTGCTCAATTTTGACTCCCAAGCAAGGAATTACAGCCAATAAAAGTATAGGAGGTCACCATGACTGACGGCCAGATTTCTAGATTTGAAAAGCTAGATTTGGAACAACATTTGGGCATCGAAATGCCACTGGAAAATTACCAAATTTTGTACACTCAAAACTCACTAGGTGAACTACTTGTGCACAAAAATTGAGCCAAAAAATCACATGAGAAGATAACTTTTTAGATGGCCAAAGTTTGCAAAAAATCTTGGAACTAAACTATCAGGTTTTTCCTTCTTTGATTTGCAAATGTTTTGTTCAACCAAATCAGTTCCAAATCACCCAAATTTTACTACATAAACTCTAGAATTATTCCTTTAACAAATGGAAGCAACATGGTTGCAAAACTTTGAATCAAAATGCTTCAAAAATAGGACAACAGTTTGGCAACTGCATAGAGGTTGAATTTCCAGATTTTAACCTAAACCTTCAAAGGCTTTTGACACACCAAATTCACATTTGCAAAACAATTTTCCAACACATAGTGTAACATTTGAGCTTTCAAAACAACCAAGGAATCCACGTGATCACCTGAAAACCAGGAAATGGTTCCAAGGTATTTCTAAGCTTTTGTTGCTCCATTAGAAGAAGTTTCAGTTTTTCACAGTATTCTTTAAAAAATCATAACTTGAGTTCTATAATCCAAAAATTGTGAATCTTATACGTTGGAAAATAAACTCAATGAACTAAAACTCTAGAGAAGACACTTATACAAGATTCAAATCAAAAACAAGGCAAATTTCAGTTTAAAGCTGCTGCTACAGCAAAACAAGACATAACAGTCTTGATTTTCAGTCAACTTTGAAAATTCACCAAAATTCATAGAAATCGAACTAGCCCTTGAAATTTATATCATTGAAGGAAATTGGATTCTAGTTTCAAATGCAAAAAATAGAACTCAATTTGGATCTTTCTACACCAAGTTACAACAGTTTTAAGAAGGCTGTTTCATCAACCCTGCTATACGAAAATTTCAGATTTTTAAGCTTTCTTCCTGATCCGTTTTGCAACATCAAACAAAGTTATTTTTACATGAAATTTCTCCCATACTTAGGCCATCATATAAGCATCAAGAATCAACAATAGAAACATGGAATCATTGAACTAAAATTAGGGGAAATGGAGCTGCAAGAAACCATCCCTCAAGCTCTCTCTCTCTCTCTCGGTTCCTCTCTTTCCTTTCCCTCTTTCACTTTCACCAACAAAAAATCCACATAAAACACCTCACACACACATTAAATCAACAAAAACCCCAAATTCATACATGGTAGGATTTCATAGAGCCCACTTTTCCATCCAATTCAACACAATGTCAATGATGAACTTATCAAAGCTTAAAGCTACATAAAGGAAGTCAAATGAACAAGATTGTGAAGAAGTAAACTACCTCTTTCTTTCAAGTGAAAACCCTAAGTTGAATGGCACCTAAAATGCACCAAAAATCCTTCTTTCTCCCCTCCTAAGCTCAGCTCTCCCTCAAGGCAAGATGGCCTTCAAGCTCCAAGTGAAATGGTGGAAGATTTCTCAAGTTTCCTTGGTTGCATCAATGGTGATTTGCACTACAAGAAATTTGGTCTTCAGTGACAAGTAGTTCTCGTCACTAAAACATAAAAAGTCATCACTAATGACTTTTATTGACAACTTTTTAGTCGTCACTGAATGTCCGTCGGTAAAAGTATAGAGTGACAACCTAAAAGTCACCAGTGAATGGGTCTATTTTGTGACAACAATTCTTGTCAATAATTCTTGTAGTTTTAGTGACAACATATTATCTTGTCAATGATGTATGAAACAATGTCATCACTAAACTAGTCCATGGCCATCATTGGTATAGACTAATTACTGACAACTTTTGTTGTGAGTAAACACTTTTTGTGACAAGAAGTTGTTGTCAATGGAAATTCTAATTCAGTGATGAGTTTATTGTAAATGGAGAAATCTGATTCAATTACAATAATTTGTCACCATGCAATTTGAAGATTTTCCTCTTACAAATATATCTGACAAAAACAATAAAGCATGTAATTAACAAATGAAGGCATCCATTACATTATGAAATCCCAAAATATCATATTAAGCATTCAAATGTCATAATTAAGTTGCACAATACCCTACAAATAGTTTAACAAATAGTATTTGGCCTAAATTTCATATAAGTCAAGGCAACTTTACAAAACAAATCCAAGTCTCAAAGCAAATGTGCATTGTCAAAACATTTCTAACTATTTTCTCTACAGCTCTTAAACTAAGCAACTCCAGTGCTGATCTTCCCAAAAGTTAGAATAAGCAACATATCTGCAGTAAAGTAGTGCAGTCATTAGTATGTGTCAAAGAAAAGCTTGGTCCAAGAAAAGAACTGAAGGTGAAAGAAAAACATATCTGCAGTAAAGTAGTGCAATTATAGTAGGTGATGAGAAAAACTTGAGACAAGAAAGAGAACTGAAGGATCTGCAAGAAAATGAGTTAAATTGTTTCGTTTAAAAATCATGTAGATATTGATAAATAAGAACAAAATCTGAGAAAATTACTTAGAACATTAGAACTCAAGAAACACTTCTTTTCGCATACTCTTGTATTAAGAACTTCGGGAAACACTTATTATGCTTTTGCTACCATATTAAGAACCAAACAGTAACCTTTCTGACTTCTTGGTCACCATTTGTATGGTTCATTCAATAGATTATGCATCTTCAGGTTTTCAGGTAGCTATAAAAGCATATTGTTTACCACTAGATAAAGTCTCAATGACACAAAAAAAAAAGACATTTGTTTTATTACCCATTGGCAGTTGATGCATCTAATATTTTAATGAAACCATGTATAAAATGGAAAAGATGCTCCACTGTAAATTGAAGTTTTGACTATTAGGCAAACCAATATAGTTACTAACCAATCTACTTTCAATTTTCAAAAGTTTTAATAGCAAATATCTCTGCTCAAGAATCTCATGCTAGTAGTTTTAATTGCATAAAATTAGTAGTTATCAAGTAAAGTATGCATAAGATATAATGAAATTCAAATTATGAAATTTCTTTACTCTTTGCTTAGCCTAGAGACTACCTATGGCTTGTTTATGTGCAAAAGTGAAAATTGTCACTTTTATAGAAACTTAGCTTACACAACCCAAGCGTTTCAAACAAGTACAACATATGAGATTCTTTATAGCATTTTTACAAAAAAAGGTTGCACACCACATAGAAGCACTGGCAGTCCTAGCGTTCATTAAAAATATGGTCTTGAAGCAATTGAAAATAGGTAATATTTAATTCTCAAAGCTGTATGCCAATAGATGGTGGTTTCTTTGAGATTGTCGGCAAGGTCAGCTTTAGAAACCCATATAGACCTGAAAAACTCAATCCGGGCAAAGGGTCTTCTCAAAATTGTATAAAAGAATCCAAGGTACAGATTTCAAAATTCTTGCTATGTGGGTACTGTTCAATCCGTGCTCTCTGAGAAAGCTTAATCTAGCTTCTTAGGGGATTCAAGGTTCACTCTTTCAAAAAGTAAAATGGCACTTTCTTTTGACAACCCACATGAGCTCACAAGGTAGAAGACAGTAAAAGAATCTGATTTATCACCATTTTTATTTCCTGATTTTAGGCCATAAACACAACCAATTGTCCAAAAAGACTATTGTAATTGATAGAGCACTAGTTGTCAAGCATTGTTGGACCAACAGGGTTTGAAAGTAATCTACTTTTTGGAAGCAATGTAAAGCATGGAATCATTTTTTTAGCTAAACATTTGATTGAAAAGATTTTTCAATACAAATATGCAGACCACATGTTTAATGAATTTACTGTAAGGGTAACTCACTTTTTCCTCTTTTTTTTTTTTTGGAGCTATTTGGGATGTTCTGATTCCTCCAGATTGCCACTAGCCATGCACGAGTAAACAAAAAGAATATAAAACTCACAAAATATAAAACTTGATGAAATTTATCACAGAATGATACCAAGTCCAGCATTCAACTCATGAGAAGTAGATAATCTTCCCGCCCTTTCCAAGATGCTCTAAATTACTATAACTTAAAAATCCTGCAATTTAGCCATATAAATCATGCTAGTGTATTGAAACAAAAATTTACAAAATAAGAAAACAAAAAATTGAGAAAGCCATGAAGGCGCGTGAATATTAGGGGCCTCAATAGTTATATTGAGCAAGTCTTTTGCCATCCTATAATTTTGCCAAAGATTAATAAAATAACTTGATTTCAGATGTCCTACCTTGCCTAATGATAAAGAACCAACAAACTATAACTTCTAAAGGAAACCTGAGAGCCTTTGCCTAAATGTCTAAATTGGAAGCCAAATTCTAAGTAACATATTCACATAAAATTAGGAAAAATCTAAAATGCAATGTCGGGGATCACACCTGACCATCATAGGGGATGGCTCAAACGCAGTGATGGTGATCTTCGCAACAGAAAGCTGCTCATGGGAGGCCTTTTCGACTGAAACCACGGGTGCATAGGAGGAAAGCATAAAGTGGATTCTTGGGTATGGGACCAAGTTAGTTTGGAATTGATTCACATCAACCTTCAAGTCTCCATCAAATCGCAAAGATACCGCCAATGGTGAAATCACCTTAGAGATAAAACTGTTAAGGTTGGTGTACATAGGCCTCTCAATGTCAAGGGACTTGCAATAGATGTCATAAATGGCCTCATTGTCAAGGAGAACGGCAATATTGGTGTGCTCTAAAAGGGAGTGAGAAGAGAGAACAGAGTTGTAAGGCTCAACCACAACAATGGGGACCTGGGGAGATAGGTAAATGGTGAACCCAAGCTTGGATTTATTCCATAATCAACGGACGACCTCTAAAGCAATAGAGATCCCAACTCGAATCTGGTACCCCCACCCACGATGTGAAAGACGAGGAATCCCTAAAGCGGCAGTTATCCATGAGCTTCCGATCCTATCGGGCAAAGATTTATGATCTTCTTCCCAATTGTATAGTAGCCATAGGCGAAGTTGTTGGCAGCATCTTCTTTTCCGGAGATGAGTTACTCAGGGCGGAAGAGTTGACGGTAGGTGCCGATTCGCACTTCATTGATGACAGCAGGCTCTAGATCAACAAACACGGGTGAGGAACGTATTTGCTAGCTCTGATTTCGCTGAAGATGGTGTTAAAAGCTTCATTTCCACCACTTACAGTGTGGTCACTTGGCATGTACAAAGGTATCTCTAGATCGGAAGAAAGAGAAAAATTAAATCTAGGGTACTACCGGATGAAGAAGAGGGCTAGATCGCTAAAGTTCCCACTTTATGTATAGTACCCATGCCTCTTCTTTTATTTTTAGTTTGAACAAATTTTAGTTCATCAAGACCATCCAAGTCAATTTTTACCTTCAAATTTTTTAATTTACTAATATATTTCTAATCACTACTTCTTAACATTTTTAATTGAAAATTTATAATGTATAAAATTTTTCTAAATTAAAATTTATAATGGATGAAAAATTTTGCTAAATTCAAGGTAAAAATACTCTTGCTCGAGTTGTAATAGTTTACTAATTTGGAGAGAAAATTTTATTAATTTGGAATCAAGACTTACACGTAAAACATAAAATATGCCAAAAATATGCTATGTTTTTTAATTATTTGTTTAACATGTTTCGCATCATTAATTAAAAATTTCGACAATTTGTAACAAAAAATAACAACTCTCAAGCAATGTTCAGATTAATAGAAATGTATGATTTTTAATGGAAAAGCCAACAATTCAAAGTAGAGAAAATTGTTTCTAAGCATTTAGTTTGAATTACATATAAAGAAAAGAAAAAAAACACCAAACATTTTGGAAAAAGAAAGAAAAGAATAGAATACGTGTAGTTACATTCTATCTATAACTTAATAATCTAATTGTAAACATATTTTAATACTACGTGTAGTTACATCCTATCTATAACTTAATAATCCAATTGAAAACATATTTTAATACTATGTATAGTTACATCCTATCTATAGCTTAATAAAATCTAATTGTAAATATATTTTAATGCTTTACCCTATTTTTTGTGTATTTTCATATTCATCTTATTATTTTCATGAAAATTTTATGAAAAAAATATCTCAATAGGAATTTTAATTTTTTTAGGGGAGGAAAAATATTACAAGAATTGCCAAAACATAGAAAAGAATCTTAAAATGTTAACAGTTATCATTATAAAATTCAATATTCAAGATTTTCAAACTTTTTATATTCCAAATCATTGTTAATTTAGTACAAGTGGCTCAATTATTTCTCTCCATATAAATATGTAATAATTTTTAAATTGTAAGGATAATAAAGTCATTTAACCATCCATGAGGTGAGCATTGAGTGCTAAATGGCTTACAAGGAAGGTAAGTGATATTTCCAAATCTTTGAAGGAGGGCAATGAAGTTGTTAGAATCCTCTTTCTGAAATTATCCCTTAAATAATTACATTGGAGATGGTCAAATTAGTGATGACAGTTTGTTGTCACTAATTGCACTATAGTTTTACTGACAATAAATGGTTGTCACTAAACATAAACATTGACAAGAAGGAAAAGTTGTCAAAGAAAGAAATAGAAATACTGACGACTTTTATCAAGTCGTCACTACTATAAAGCACTGTGCTATCAAGTCCCATGGGCATGAAGTAGTTTTGCGGCGACAATTAAGGTAGATCCGCGGAGACATAGCTAAATTGAGTCAATTGTGACAACCTTCATTGTTGTGACTGAAAAGCCTCAATCTGTGACGATTTTTTGTCGTCACTGGAAAATATTGTCACTAATGACCTTTTTTCTTGTAGTGTTGTGGGTGTTTCCTGAAGATGAAATGGAGGGGAAAGGGAGGGGGAGTGAATTGGCCAAGGAGAAGAAAGGGAGAAGAGAATGAATAGTTAGTTTGACTTTTGGGGTTTTATGGGGAAAATTGGAAGAAATGAAAGAAAATTACTTGATTTGATATAAAACCACTTTTGTGGCGTTGAGTCGATTCTGACGACACTCGATCCCAGTTTCTCTTATTTATATATTCCGAATACATATTCTAACATTTGAAACTTATGTCTAGTGGTCGACGCTAGACCCGAGTGCGAAATTTAAACATTCAAATAATTTAATCAATGACATAATTTAAATGTGCACAATGCATTTTGAAACTTTTCGTGCCAATACAATTAATATACGAGAATCAAATAATTCAAACTAAAATAATAAAATAATTTTATAAAAATATGAAATTTTTGTAATTTATAATTTAAATTGATGGTACGGGGCCTCATATATACACTATTAGTTTAAAGATTTTTTACACTAATAGGTATAGATATATGACACATGGATGAAAAGTGATTTTAAAATTTGAATGATGATGACATGGCATTCATCTATACCTATTTGTGTAAAACAACGTCCTGCTGGCTGTGCATAAAAATTAATCCCTATAATTAATATCTACTAGAATATAATATTATATACCTATTACACATAATTATGTATTGAATGTGAGTTTGGTTGAATGCAAATTAGGTCTGAAACGATAATATCCTTACGAATCGAGTATGGGCATTATATTATGAGCCTAAAGCCCAAAGCTTGAGAGTCTAGAAATGCTACTTCTTGTGTGAGCTGGGTTTAGACTTACATTTCACTCAGAAAATTCAATTGATACATCAGATCTAATTTTCTGTTTGCATTTAGCAATAATTTTTATCAGATTTGGTTATTAGAAGATGTGCACAGACTTTTGGGCAATGGTGATTCATATGGACTAAAGATATTTTGGACCTTACAATGTTATTTTCATAATTTTTATATTTTATATTTCTGCTGTATGCTATGATTTTCAGATCTTATTGTATTAGTAGCATGTTGATGTATTTTTTATCATTAGTGAGTCATAGCAACAAAAGTATATCTTTGTTAAACAAGAAAATTATCATAGCCAAAAGAAGTTATAGATTTTAAAGTAGGATAAGAAAGACATTATTCATCATAGGAGAATGAATATGCCACACAGGAGGTTGACTTATGCCAAACTATCAATGATAACATAATAAAAAGGAGAAACAAATTTGCCATAGATATTTTGTATGAAACAAATTTGACCATATGATGTAAAGAATGAACGATTTCTTTGAAAAAATATTCATTTTCAATTAATGAGTATATTTGGAATTAAATTATCTAGAGCAATAATCTTAAAAAATAATAGACAATGAATATTCTAATTCTCGTATAGAATAAATAATTAACAAAATATTTGTGGTGTTCAATAGCTTTGCAACTGATATAGTATACATTAATCAAATATACAGAACTGAAACTCGTACAACCTAAAAATTAGATAAACTTTCACATTATTATAACCAAATATACCATTTGGACTTTATAGTACACGATCATCGCACATATAATTTTTTATTTATAGTACACGATCATCGCACATATAATTTTTTATTTGTATCTTCTATTGTTGTACTAAAAAAGAAAGAAAAAGAATAGAAAAAATCTTCTTTCATGAAAGTATGACAATTACACATTCAGTCACATAGACTATGTATTTATGTTATAGCCACATCTCAACTAATTATTTTTGAAATCTGGATAGATCTAAACTTTGTTGTACATATCATTCTTTAGAAGGATGGTTTGAATTTGCCAAGATTTCATGGAAATATGGCAGAAAATGGTTGCAAGGTGAAATGACTTTGTAAAGATATAGAGCATAAAAATAGTACACCAAAATGCAAGTCCATAGAGACACAAAAGAGACTAGAAATATAATACAGTCAAGGTGAATATTTTAGTAAGTCCATATCATAGCTTGTAGCTAGTTCAACTAAGTTTTACGTACCCATTGTTCGGTGCTAGGCAATAGTGGAATCAATCCAAAATCTTGAATTCAGATCCAAGGTGTTGAGTATCAAAACAACTTTATTGTCACATGAAAATGTTCCATTTAAAATCCTTGAATACGATAGAAGTCTTTAATGGTCCACTAAAAACATTTGAGAAAAGATTGTCTAAAGATATTAAATATAATATCTCCTCTCCTAAGTGGTTGTGGAGGATGAAGGGGTCGAAAACCTATACTATTTGATGCATTCTACGTTTTTTTATTCATACATTGCAACTTAAGTCTCATGAATGGCAAAAAAGTGCATTTGATCCTTGTGAAATTGGATAATAGTTTCTAATGTTTGTGATGGCATCAATACATTCAGGTGCAAATGAAGAGATCAGGCTATTGTAAAAAGTGTAGCAAAGCAGCTGGAACTGGAAGGTTCATATATCCCATGCACCCATATTGAACAGATACAACTGCAAAAGTTTATGAGTGAAACTATGGCTTTGCCAGATGATTTGAAGACAAAGCTTAGCATAGATGAGGAAGATATTGTCTCCAATTCTAAAGAAGCATTTTCTCCAGTGTCAGTAGAAAGGGTAGTACAAAGGAATAAAAATCCTAAGAGGGGCATGTCATAGTCATATTCTACATAGAGGAACAAAACTTTCTATAAGATCAATGGATTTCCTGTAACTATAGATTTGATGATAGAACAACAGATTTAGTGGTACCATTACCTAATCAGAGGGCCGTCATATAGCTATCTACATTGACGGTTTAACTGTAGATTTAAGGATAGAACAACAGATTCAGTGCAACAAATATCTACTTTAGATGTGATGATTTCACATCTCGGGTCGAAGAATTTAGTTCCAAGTTAACCAACAGATGATCATTGTGACAACCCCACTTCCCCCTAAGGCTAACCAAAGGGTTGGTGGGTTGCCTGTCTAGCTCTCGCCAAAACTCAAGCATTCGGTAATACTAACTTAAACGGGCGAAACCCCGAGTTTATAGCAACAATAATCTTAGAGACTGTAAAATAACATTTAAACTTACAGTGCAGTTATCAATTCAAAAACATACTTAAAACCTCGAGTCATAATTTAATACATTTCCATAAGTCTAAAATATTCATCACCAAAAGAATATACAAAACATTTCTCCATATTCGAGACAAAAGCCAAAAGAACAAAGCACTAGCTCTATCTAGGCCTCTGGATTCTCGTCACCTGTTAAGGAAAAAAAAACAAACGGGAACGGGGGTGAGCTAAAAAGCTCGTGAGTTTCCAAAAGACATACACATGCATTTAAAACAGTAATAAAATAAGCAATAAATGAAACACGTAGGAAAATTAAATTTAACACACAAGGAGGATACGTTGGCTCTCAGGAGCTCAAATCCACAAATCACGAACATATAGAGTTGTCGACACTCCGTCGACTTTCATTCCAAGTAGACGACTCTTCACGCCAACCACCAACCACCAAACTCCCCCTACCGGGCCCGCATGCCAAACACTTAAACATTTAAGCAGTTAACCACTCAAGGGACGCGGGCAAGAGTGGTTAAATAACACTTTTCTTCTCCAACTTGTAATACAGGCAAAACATTTAATTTACCAACTCTACTTAGAAGAGAGCAATAAAGTATACTCTCCTTTAAGCGGGAGGCTTAACAGTTTCAAATTTTCAAGCACGAAACACGTTCAATCAATGCATACAGTCAAAGCAAGTAACACACATTGAAAACTCACCGACAAAGTAGGGGTCGGAATCCAAGTTTTGATCAAATGACAAATCAGCACTTCGCCCTAGAATAATGAAAAGAGAATGGAAATGAGTTTTCCTAGTTCACCGGCCAAATTCATTTCAAGAGGAAGTAAGTTCGATAACTTTCTAATTTGAGCTGAAATCTTTGAAAAATCGTAACTTGAGTTGTACAAGTCCAAATTTCACAAACTTGGTACCGTTGGAAACCTATTTAAAAGTTCTAAAATGTTGTAGAAGACATCCAGTTAAGATTCTTGACAGAATTTGCCCAAATTTTCATTTAACAAGCTGCTACAGTACTGAAACAGAACATAACAGGCTGGCTAACTTTGAAAATTCATCAAAAATTATAGAAAATGAATTGGACTCTGAAATTTTCATAGTTTAAATTACTATGTAATAAGTTTCAAACACCACTGACGGCACTCAAATCCGACACTTGAGCAAGAAATTATGACTGTCCAAACATGGCTGGTTCAAAAACCTGCGTTTTCTGAAATCCAGCTTTATAGGGCAATGTTTGAAGCTTCGAATGAGTGACGAATTCTTAGTCAAAAATTACCAAATTTGGTACACTAATACTTCCATATATAGGCTAGGTTCATACCAAAATTCAACAAAAAATTCGAATGGGAAGACAGTTTTCTACTTGCCCAAAGTGACCTGGACAACACTTGTTCATTCCTGTAAATTTCACTCCCTTCCTTGTCATTACCTTTAACACATCCAAATCACTACCGATTGACCCCATTTTCGAACCTAAACTAATATTACCCTTCCTAAGCCTAATGATGATAAAAAATGATAAAGGCTTACATTAATTTTCAGCATTAAAACCTCCCAAAATTCGGCCAGCTTACTTCCCCAATTTTCCAGATTTTGACCTCATCTTGATACTCATTCTTACTACCATTTTTACAGAAATTGCTGTGAGGGCCTCGAAATTCCAAATTATTTTTAAAATGCATAATACTATTTAAATTATATTTATTTATTTGTTTATGAGTAAAATTGTGTTTAAATTGAATATTTTACAATTTATAGCATTTTATACGATTTATTTGCCGGTGTGCGATTTTGGCCGTATTAGGACTCTAATTTTCTACCGGAGCGTGATTAGTGACTTTAAGTTGAAATTAAGCATAAGTGACAATATTTTGAGAATATTAATAAGTTTGAACAGTGTTGGAATGGATTAGAGCAGTGTAAGTTAGACTGACGCGAGCGACGCGACATAAAGTGCCAAAAATCACTTTTTCCCCTGAATCAGGGAAAAGCACTTTTTGGCCATTAAAAAGGCTTGACTTCTTGCCATCTTCCCACTTCATTTTCAGCTGCACATTTGGGAGATAGAGAGAGAAAGAGCCGAGAGCTCTAAGGAGAAAAAGAGAGAGAAATAAGCTCAAGTTCCTTCCATTTCTTTCTTCTACCTTTCTTCCACTTCCAAGCACTCTTGAAGCCACCATCATCTCCACATTTCCAGCCGAGGAAGAGAGCAAGGAGAGAGAGAGCTGGTCCGATTTTGGAGGGAGGAAGAAAGGTGAGTTTTGTGGTTAAAAATCTTTCATTTTTCTTCAACTAGAATCTTGAGTTTATGAAACTTGATGGATGGATTATGGGCTTGATTTTTCTTCCCTATTTCAGCCGAACCAAGGAGAGAGGAAAGAGAGAGAGGGCCGAAGTTCTTGAGGAGAAAAAGGAAGAGAAAAGTGAAGAAACAAGGCTTGATCTAGTGATGGGTTGCTTGATCGTGGGCTTGGAGTCGTAGATCGCCGTCAAAATTCGTGGATCTTGGGTGAAGATCGAGGTTTGAGAGGTTTATTGAGCTTGGAAGCGACCTTCTTGAAGGAAAGCTTGACGGATTTCGTTGGATCTTGGTAGATCCGTAGGTACGAGACTCGAATCTTGTAGATCTAGCCTTATTAATGTTGATTAGTGTAGATCTGTGGTTAATATTGAAGGAATGATCTCATCTGAAAAGATGAAGTTGGGCTCTTGAAATCCCAACCTAGGTAGCGGACTTGAGGTGACCTCTAGGTAGCGGACTTGAGGACCTGATTGGGAATTTGATTGTTATTTGTGAACTTGCTTCGATATGGTTAGAAATTAGGGTTTTTAGCTGTTGAAAAGTTTGAAGGAAAAATGATTAAAATGGCCAAAACCACACTTGAAAACTTCTATGTTTGATTTTGAAACTTTGTATTCAGTCGCGATGAATTTCTGTTTAAGAAAATATTTGATATGTACATTTATCGGTGTATGATTTTCGAAAAGATAACGAATAGTATTTCTCATGAAAATTGGGTGAAAAATGTCATTTGAGGGTTTTGTAGTGTTATGGTTTCCTTTAATGGATTTTGGAAGAAAGGTTATAGTTTAAAGTGTTTTAAAGTCATATTAAGGCATTTTCAAGAAGGAAATGTTGAATTTATGTTAAAAATGATTTTTGGGTCGATAATTTTCACCTGAATGATTTATTGAAGAAAATGTGGGAAAGTGCTTAGTAAGTACATCGGTAACGTGTGATTTTTGAAATGAGATAGTGATTTTTCAAAGATTCATTTGAAATATCGTATTGGAAATGAAAGTATTTCCTTAAGAGAATTTTGGGAAAAACATTGATTGAAAACTAAAAAGGGTGTAAATGAGTTATTTTGACTAATGAGTGAAAGAACAGAATTCTCAACTACTGTTTTTACTTGTTTAGGGTTTGAAGAGGAAAGTGAATTCGACCCTTACGTAGAGGCTGAGCCTTATTACTTTGGTGAGTTTCCATGCCTGTTATGTGTTTATGTGAAATGACTGTAATGCTGTTTCTTGTTGTGATGTACTGTGAAACCTAGTTTTGAACTCTCAGATAGGGTAGTGTGTACTTTATCGCACTTACTCTTATCTGAGTGAAACGACTATGAAAATGCTTTGAAAGCGAATGCAAACTGAAATGAATGACATTACAGTTCACTTAGTGACTGCATGTGTTTGTAAAGGTCGAAATGCACGAGACCTATCGGTGAACCCTTCGACTCGAGCCGGAGGCTAGGCCTAGGTCGAGAAGAAAGGGAAGAGCCATAGGGTTATTTCAATGTCACAAAGCCAGTGACTTATACCATCGTGCTCGAGATTGAGTTCGGAACCAACCTATCTCTAAAGAGCAACCAACCATCGCCACGCTGAAAAGTACTCTGGACTTGGCTTATGGACTTGTCCCTCATGGAGAGTGCTTAAACTTACTGGCTGAATTAACCACCGCATCTTGTTTGGAGAACGGGCCCGGTGGGGTTTTGGAGTAAAAGGGAAGTGGAGTTCTACATGGTAGTAGTGATAAGTTGACGGAGTGTCAACCTACTGGTTCGATGGACAAGCGGCGTGGACTCGGCTCCAGAGCCCGTATCCATACTTGTACTGTTAAATGCTTTCTTATCTGATTTAAATTCAAGTGAAATCTTGTTGCGTGAAATTTCTTAATTGTTATGTGAATTGCATGTTTTTGGGAACTCACGAGCTTTCTAACTCACCCTTTCTCCCATTTGTTTTCCTTAGCAGGAGATGAGATCCACGATGAGGATGCCTACCCTTAAGATTAGGGTTCTTCTTGTTTTGATGTTTTGAAGAATTTGGGATGTTATCTTTGGGAACTTTATACAATGTCTTTTGAGAACTCCTGTATGATGAAACAAAGTTGTAAGGATGAATTGCCTATATATTATGGATTGTAATTCGAATGTTATGTATTGTAAAGCTTTGCCCCTGTTATTGTGGGTTTAAGAGTGTTATCTTGTCAAGTTGAATTTGATAAGTGGAGTGATTATAGAGTGAGTGAGTCCTGGCGAGAGTTAGGCAGGCGGCCGCTGATACCCTGGGGTGCGCCCTAGGGAGAGGTGGGTCGTCACAATTGCTATGGAAAAAAAATAACTACTTAACACCCAACCTTTTAAGCATCAAGGATCGTCCATAATTAGCCAAAATGTAGCCACGAAAATCAAGATAAAAATCAGCCATCATAACCCTCATTTTCTTACTTCTTCCACTCGATTTTTCCCTTGAAGGTTTTTGTCCAAAATCAGCCCATAAATCCTTTATATAACCACACATTGCATCATTTTCAAGCTAAGCAACAAGCATACATGCTAGTGGGAATCCAAGAGCCTACACAACAATTTAAACCAACAAAATCAACTCAAGGAAGTTTAGCAAATACAAATTCATAAACAACACAAGTCAAGGTTTTATCAATCTTTCAACAACCCAAATCCTATCGTTATGCTTGGAATTTTAAAGGATGATCAAGAATGGAACTTTTAGGGTTTTACCTCTTCTTAGAGGTTAGTAAAAACACCAAGAGAATGCAAGCTTTAACCACCCAAGACTTCCTCCTCAAAGCTCCTCACTCAAGCTTCAAGCTTGTGCCAAGGTTGGTGCAAGATTAGTGGTGGTTTTTGTGTGGAAATGGAGAAGAAATTGATGAAGATACAAGTGGAAGAAAGGAAGGGCACGTTCGGGTGAGAGGGGAGAGAGATGAGAAGATTTTTGAGCAATTTTGAAGAGTTAAATGGGAAAAGAAAGACAAGACACAAGTCTTGTCTTATAACCCCAAAAGTCAACACAAGAATAGTAAGCTTAATTAGCCATTTGGAGGGAAAAATAATTGTCTCATTTGGCTTGAGATTAAGGAGCAAATCTCGATTTGGAGAGGGGAAAGAAAAGAAAAAATTTTAAGTGAACTGGAAGGGATTAGTTGGATGAAATATTGGCTAGTTAAAATTCTAGGTTTGAAGAGGTTAATCCAATTCTTAATTAAGGTTTCAATACCCTAATTGATCACCTTCAATAACCCATTACCAGTCATTTAATTACACTTCTAACCTACCAATGACCATCCGCTCTCCTTCACTAATACACTCACAGTCCGAGTTTACCTCGAAAAACGTATTTTTACATTTTCCGCTAATAGGCGCTACGAGGCAGTGTTAAAAAGGTACAATAAGGCTAAAATTCAACGAGAAATTATAGATGAGGTAAAATTGAATTTCATGAGATAATTGAATAAATAAATAAAATGAATTTTTCCATTTAAATTTTTGAAGACGAAAATTAACTCAATAATAAGATTAAAATTAATAAAAGAATAGTCAAACGAATTAATGGAGGTAATAATAATAATATCTAAATTAATAAATTTTGAGGCCCTCACAATCATCTCCACTTTTACAAAATTTGGTTTCACAAGTGGACATCTGCAACTGTTCTATAACAACTTCTTACTTTATTTTTGGTTTAGACAATGGCTTCTTAATTGGAGGTAGAATGCTGAGTTCTTCATCTTCCTTCTTTTCAGGACAGATGCTTCACTGATGGAAGAGATATCCAACATAACCTCAGGGCAGCACCAAATCATACATCAATTGGACAATCTTAGCAATCTTATCCATGACAACTTGGGAGAAAGAACCTATCCAGCCAAAATAAACAAGAGTAGTGAGAAGGGTAATGCTGTTGGAGTCTATCTCATTTTGACATTTGCAATAGGTGGCTTGGGAACACTGTTCTTTAATGGTTATGCACCTCGAAATTGATTCCTTCCTAACATTGGCTCATGTAGATCTTAACATCTAAACTGCTTGAGCAATGGTTTTTCTTTTTTAAAATTTTTTCGATTTACAAGGTCAAGTTAAAAAAAATGAAATTCTTTTCTTTTTCCTCCACCTAATTGTATCCCACACAATAATCTTCAACAAAGGGGAATCATAAGATTTAGGAATTTTACATATGAGTGGTCATAGCTGTGACAGCCCCACCTCCCCCTAGGGCGAACCAAAGGGTTCGGCGGACCGCCTGCTCAGCTCTCACCGGGACTCACTACGAATTCTCAAATATTAATCCAAACATTCATTCGTAAGGTCATCAATAAAAGATATTAAAATTACTAATAAACTCTTACAAAATACAAACCCCAAAATTTCATCAAAATTACATTGATAACAACTCCAAAATACCATAAACCATCAAACTCATCCATTAATTTCAATCTTATATAAAAAGAGGAAATCCTATAAAAGTACTAACTTCCTCGATTCACGTGCCTCACCTCGAAACCTGTTAAGGAAAATAAATTGGGATGAGCTAACGCTCAGTGAGGCCAAGAAAACATGCACAGGCAACTCAAAGCAATTAAATAAATTAATAAAACAATAAAAGAACCAAACAGTGAATTTAGCAATAAAGCTTTTAAACAATACAATTTAAAGGATACAGTTGCCGGCTCCACGTTTCTGCATTTCTCTGTAATTATTTTCTTCACCCGCATCAATTCAAGCCACAGGTTGACACTCCGTCAACCACTCACTCTCACAGTCCATATTCATCACTTTTCTCCCTCTCCCGTCTACTTACACCCCCTTGACCGGGCCCGAACTCCTAAATTTGAAAAGTGTTTGGTAACCCACTATGAGTATGCCAAGTCGCTGGACTCATTCCAACCGACGTACTTTAAACAGTAAAGACCCATGGTTCACCCAACCCTTGCCCTAGCCCCTGTTGCCGGACAAGGTGAAGGGATCCCCAATGGGGTTTGGGCGTCCCCACAGTTATAAACAGTTTAAACAGTCCAATCAATTCAAGCAGTCAAACAAGTAACCATTTAAATAGTTAAACTCATTTTGAGACAATTTAAGAATGTGAGCGCGATAAAGTATACGCTTACCGAGGAACACAAGCATGCTTTCAATTTATTAACATCATTTAAAGCAAGTAAACATGCACTTGAACGCTCACCAAGTCAAAAGAACAAGTAATTGATTACACAGGCGGATTACACTTCCACAGGTCCTTCCTCGAGGAAACTTTGATCACCTGAGGACAAATTTTAATCACTAACCAGGCCAAGCGAGTCGGTATGCCAAGTAGTGCTTTTGGAAGTTTAAATAACTAGTTCCACTAATTGGCACTTTCAAAGAAAATTTATAACTAAAGTTTTACACATCAGAATTGGGCAAGGCTCGAGCCATTGGAAACTAGATTCAATCCTCTAAAAGTCGTGAGAAAACATCAAATGCATATTACCAAAGAAAGGAAGTAAATTTTGGAGATTAAATGGCTTCCTGATGAAGCAAGTTTCCAGATTCACAGGGCCGACTTTGGTAAATCATTTAGAGGTTGAAAAGACATTGGTTTGACACCAAATTTGGTACACATACTCTTATATATATAGAATATAATCCTGTCAAGTTTCAGCCATAGACTACCACGGGAAGGTCAGTTTCCAATTGTATAAAGTGTCCAGGTTTTCAAGTTCAAATCTGGAAATTTGTTCAACTTCCTACTTGAGCAGAAATCTTTGAAAAATTGTAAATTGAGTTATATAAGTCCAAATTTTACATACTTGATACCATTGGAAACCTATTTGAAAGTTCTAAAACTTTGTAGAAGACACCCAATTAAAATTATGGGCAGAAATTGCCCAGATTTTCGAGAAAGAAACTGCTACAGTACCAAAACAGGGCACGTCAGGTTGGTCGACCAGCCCACTTTGAAAATTCGCCAAAAATTATAGAAAAATAATCAGCCTCTGAAATTCATACATTATATATTAATACATAATGAGTTTCAAAATCCACCAACATCACTCAAATCCAACACTCGAGTAAGAAATTATAGCAGTTCAAACTAGGCTGGTTCGAAATTCTGAGATTTCTGTTTTCCAGATTCACAAGGCATATTTCTAGGCCTTGTTTGAGTTACGGTTTCTTGTCCAAAAATTACCAAATTTGGTACACCAAAACTAACATATATAGGCTAGGTTCACACCAAATTTCAGCCATAAATTCAAGCAAATGAATGTCAAACCGAAATGAACTCAAACAGTGCTCAAAGCTGGGGAAGATTTTCCAGATTAAAGAGGCAGTTTTGAAACATCATTTGAGCAATGAAATGGTACTGGAAAAACACCAAATTTTTCAGGTAACAACCTCAGTATATGAGCTACATTCGTACCAAAATATAGCTAAAAACTCGCACAGGAAGACAGCGAACAAAGCAATTAATATCAGGGCAGCAAGGTTCGATAAATCTGGAAACTGTTTTCCAGATTTTAACTTCATTTTTTTCATGCGATTTTGACACACCAAATGGAATGATTTTTGCAAATAAATTTACATACATATAGACCAACATTTCAACTCTCAAAATATCCAAGAAACTCACGAAAATATGTAGCTAAAACAGGGCATAAAAATTGCTAAAGTGAAACCGGCAGCATAACCTTCCTTTTCTTTTCTTCCTAGCCTTCCAACTTCCATGAATTCATCACAAATTCATTCCATCACACACACACACACACATCATGGCAGTCCAATAACAAGAAAGGTGGGAGTTCATAGAGCCCACCAAGCAACTCAACAAACCCAACATCAACCTTCCAAGAGGCTTCAAGATTTATCATCCAAGAGAGAAATCATGGACTAGATCTTCTAGATTAGGGATTTACCTTGTGTCTAGTGTTTGTTCCAAGTCTAAAGCCTCCAAGAGTCATCACCAAGAGCTCTTCCTCCTCCAAGATTCAGCCTTAGGTGAGAGAGAGTGAGTTCCTCAAGCTTCCAAGACAAGAGTTGAAGAGGAGGAGAGTTGGATCAAACTTGAAAGAGAGAGCAAAAGGGATGGCCGGCCTTGAGGAGAAGAAATGGAGAGAGTTTGTGTTGTTGGTGACGTTGATTTTCTTGAGGGAAAATGGGGAAGGGGTGGCCGGCTATAAGGAGAAAGAAATGGAGAGGGAAATTGAGAAAAAAAAATGGAAGAAATTAAGAAGAAACCTTGGCCACACATTTTTGGTCCAAAGTCAACTAAGGAATAATAGCTCATTTGTGCTCTTAATTGAGCTTAACTCTAATCATTTACTGCTAATTCCTTAATTTACTTTTCTTAAACTACAAATGATCATTCTTATTCTCCAAACTTACGTCACTCTCAGTCCGAATATTTATCTCGAAAAATGTGCCCATTTTCTTTTTTCACAATTAAGTGACAGAAAAATCAAATTGATGTTTAAAAATAGTTTTTAAAATAAAATGAGATAATGTATGGTGTAAATGCAATTAAAATGATTTAAAACAATTAAACAAATATTCAGAGAAATTAAATAATTAATTAAATAAACAGGTCAAATAAAACTAAATTTTTCGGGTCCTCACAATAGCATGAATAATTGTTGGGAAATCTTTACACCCACAAAATTTGCACTAGAAACATAAATAATACAAGGCACAAGAAATAAATAAAGGAATATAACTGGTCAAAAAGAAAGAAACTAACCTAGGTATGTGAATGTGACATATTCAATTCGAAACTATCTTGAGCATCTCCTACAGAATACAGTCAATGTGCTAGAAAAGGTTAAGTAGCTAATCCTTTCCAAGTGTGAGTAAGCTTGTTTGTAAGCTTTTATATGTACAGAAAGTAGTCTACTACATTCTCATCATTTTAAAAGCTTTATGTGTGCAAAATTAGTGATATATCTTAGATTCTCTCATGTTATAGATGAGTAAAATCGAATCATCCATGCCAATAGCAACTAGATTGTTATTTGGTGGGATTAGAATGCCATTCATGTAGTTGTAGTGAAGGTAGCAAGAAACTTTTCACTCTCTGTAGTTGCAGTCAACAAATGAAACTCCAAATTATTGGTGGGATTATTCATGTGAAATGGTAATCTACTAATAGAAATAGTTGTTTATTTTTTCCAAATGTTCAAGAATTTGGCAACTTTGAATTGCCGTGTAATAGGTGTTAAATTGATAAGATATATGTGAGCCAGAATAAGCATTTGTTTACATGACTAAAGTGTTTTGCTTTACATTTTCTGCACATGTCTTCACTTTTTTCTCCTCCATCAGCTCTAGTTAATAAGTACTAGAATTTTCACAAATAAGTTCACTCAATTTCTTGAGTTAATTTGTGGTTTAGCTTGATTAAATTCCAATGCACCTTATGATATAAAAATTGCGATCATCTCTTAAATAGTCTAATCACGTACCTACCTCAAAGGTTATTATATTGAATAAAGAAACTGCTCTTCCTAATGCTAATACAAGATAAGAGTCATTCTTGGATAAAACAAAGCATGGTGAACTATTTGAAATAGATCATCATTAAGGTCATTGGTCATAATTAATCCACTTTTTGGGTGCCATAGATAAGGAAGACAATTTCATGTTGCCTAACAATTTTATTTTTTTCATTTGACAAATCAGAAAAAAAAATTTGAGTTTAAAAGAAAATCAACGCACAAGCAAACAGCGATGTATATACACAAACAGAAAAAGAGAAAGATGTAGAGGGAAATAGAATCGATTAACTGTTCTACTTGGCCATAATTATTGTACCCGTTTCCTAACCATTTCCAATTATTTCTTGATGTAATTACTAACAGTATGATAACAATAGAACTAGATGATGTTTATCAAGTATATAACACTTGTTATAGTAGATATTAGAAATTAAATTAAAAAAAGATACTCAGAAGATAGATATCAAAGAGGAATCAAAGAGTGAACACCATAAAACACAATTTATTAGTACATGTTAATTTTGATCATAATTAGTCTATATGGGAAATATGTAATTTAGCATTCAAATATCATGATAACTCCACTATGTAAGAGATCTGTTTAGCAACAACAATGAGGAGATGACTTCTCTCTTTCAGATCATAAATTCATCACAAAAATGTTTTACTTCAGCACAAATGTCCCACAATTTTATGTCCCATTGATGTTCCCCACTGGAAAATTAGACCAATAGTATATTTGTCAATAAAGTACATACTTAATTGCCAAAAAATAATTTTAACTGTGTTGTATATTAAGCGATCTAATAGAAGAATCCCTTTTAAAGGATAAAAGTCCATGCTAGTTAATGAGTAGGTAAAGTTTATAAAGTATTCAACATTCTTAGGTAAGTCATCTAGGTAGTTAACAACCAAATTCTAGCTCCAAACTGGAATGTTTGTTTGTGATACAATCTAGAACAATGCAAATGCAAAACTAGAATACTGATAATTACATGTAGAAGGAGAAAAAAAGAGAAAAATAATACAAGCTCTCACTAACTTTGATAGAAAGAATATATCAAATATTGTAAAATTAGATTTTTAACTACCTTATAATTACATTAGTGATAAGTATATTAGTACTTTCAATGCATCAGAAAAGGCTAAGCCACTAATCTTTGTCAAATGCCCAATATACTTGTTCATAAGTTATCAAATTTATGGGAGATATATAAGTTTATCATGACTATTTTTTCATCATTTTAAAAGCTATACATGTGCAAAATGAGTGTTATATCTCAGACTATCGCACATTATAGATGAGTAAGATGGAATTGTCTATGCCAATAGCAACTAGGTTGTTATCTGGTAAGAGTAAACTACCATAGATGTAGCTATAGCTAGAGGAAGTTAAAAATTTCTCATTTTCGACAGTTGTATCCAATAGATTAATTTCAAAACTTATGGTGGGAATATTCATGCAAACTTATATTCTAGCAATAGAAATTAGAATGTAGTATTACAAAGTATTCAAGAATTTGGGAACATTGATAAAGAATAAAGGATAAAGGATATATACACAGTCTGTGGGTATAAACTAAGAAAACAGTATTTATCATTGTTACAAAAATAATTTATCATTTCTCATTCATCAACTTCCTCATTTATAGAGGCATATGAAAAATGACAGGTGCCGAGCCTGTACAATAATAATTAATAGACCTAATGCCAATAAAAATAACCAAAAGCTAATCCCAGGTACTGGAGCAGGGACTCCGGATGTGCAATGGGTTACTGGCTTCACCCTGATTCCAAGGAGTATACTTGATCCGATATACCAGAATTAGTTAATTTTGTATACAGTGGCAAATAGAGTCGTCTCCACAGGGACTGGGAAAAATTAACTCCTTTTTCAAGCAACAAGAATTGGGGGGGATTTTGAGAATTGTATGCTAACAAAATATTAACTAATTAACCAACTAGGAATTAAGAGAGAGAATTAATGAGAAAAACTCTAGCCAAGGATACACTTCAGAAATGGTTCAAATAACTGATCATTGATGCAAATATAATTCCAACATTCATTGATAAACAGGTTTTTCGCTGCCGATACGATCTGACAGCAGTCTCTCCTTAATGTTTCGATAGCCAAGGTACGACCTTTGACTATTTCCCTAATCCAGGAATAACCCTAGGTACGACCATAGGATTTAATTCCTAATTGCATTAAAAATTAGAGAAACCCTGTTTTAATTAACAAACACGCTACGAGGGTTCATTTAAATTAGATTATATACTTCCCTGACACAAACCCAATTATGCCAGTTGCTACCGGGATTAAAGTAATCAAACAATTACGGATTCAATTACTCTAATTAGCAAATAGATCACGTGAATAATTAAATATTGTACACCTATTCAATCACACACGATAACTATAATCAATAAAAGCAGAAAATATACAAATACCAATGAATAGAAGAAATAAGTAAAATCGATTAGATCTCACAGTAAAAGTTGAACCAAATCCTCAGTTGTTTCCTTGACTAGAAATAAGAAATTAGTTCTCCATTAATGGAGAACAACCCATGAAGAAAAATCCTTTAGAATCCTTCTAATCACCCTTTTTCAATTGACGACAGGACAAAGAAGAAAGATTGAGTCATCTTCTTGTGTCTTGTGTTCCCGAGGTGCACCAACAAAAAAGGAAAAGTAATAGCTAAGGAGAAGACGTCTGCTAGCTCCAAAAGGGAATAAAAACTTCAAGTACTAATCAACTTCCCTTTTATTCGTTACTTCTCCTTTTCTTTTTATACTATTAATTCTAATTTCCAAAGATAACAATCCTAATCCAACTACTACTAGCCTCTTCACAAAGTGGAATTTTCCTAATTTAAATAGCTCTTTGACTTCAACTCGGATTAGGAAACTTCCTTGTGTCCACCCCGAATATTCTTCAAAATCACCAATTAAGCCCATTTTTGCTCCAATTCCTACAATTGACACAAAATACCAAATATAAGTAGAATCAAGCAATCAAAACAATATTTGGTATAAATGGAAAGCGAAATAGGAACAAATATACCGATAAAATACACCTTATCAACTCCCCCACACCTAATTCATGCTTGTCCTCAAGCATAGCCAAGCTCAGAAATACAATCAAGAATTCAAGTCTTTTGCAGTAACCCAAATTAGCATAAATGACTTATACTCCCAACAGCTTAAGTGGAGTCAAAATATGCCAAATTCAACAGTCCTCACAAGTTATAAAACGCTCATCACTCACAAGTGTATAAAGGGAAATTTTACTCTCAGAACGACACCATGGAGCGACATTACCATATGCTTGCTCCTATATCATATCTCCACCACTAAAGATGAATTCAACACAAAAATCAAAGGGACTTTATAAGGGTTGTAATGGGGCTTCAGGTAAGGGTAGGACAAAAGTAAGTAAAAAGGTGAAAATATGTCAAGAAAATGCCAAAATTCACTACGTGAAAGAAACTCCAAATTCACAATAACAAGGCATAACTTCCTTCCATTTACTCAGCAAGTACTTAGCAATGGCAAGACATGTTCCTTTTTCTTTTTTTTCTTTCTTCCTTTTTTTTTTTCACTTCATGTCATTTTTTTCACTTTTCTGCATATACAAACATTGTAAAACAACACATATTCCAACACTTGCTATGGTACTTTTCTTGCCTTCAACTTAAAATTTGGGAGTTTCACATAGTTAAACTAAGACATTGCCTTGACATAAGGCTTCAAAAGAAAGTCAAAAGAGAGGTAATGAGGTAATAAATGCAGTTGTTTTTTTTTAGAAGAAAAAAGTTAAGGCTCAAAAGGGGTCTTCTAGGGTAAACTGAATAAGGCGAGTTTTTCAAAGAGAGTCGAAAATGGCTAAATCCTAGGTGCCCTTATCATTTCAATGCATCAAATTCAACAAAAATGTGGCCTCGACATGCATAATAGAGCAAGTTCTAGAATGACAAACCATGAGCGTTAACCACACAACAAACGAAGGTAGAGCAGAATATGAATAAAGATATGATTAAAATGCTTATCACAAAGCTCAAAAGCTCACAAGGCGGTTTAAATTTGTCAAACTCAGCACAATCATCACCCAAATATGTCATCAAGAAGCATAAGAAATTTAACTATTTTGGATTTACTACTCAAACTCGCATCTTGATTGTACATTTCATCATAGCCAATGAAAACTAACAACGAAAAATAAGCAGTATGCACACATGCTAGCCAATCAAAACCCTCCCCCACACCGAAACATTACATTGTCCTCAATGTAACAAGCGAAGAACAAGAGAAAAAGAAGGACAAGAGCACTTCCCTGAACACGGGGGAGAGGACGGCAGACTAAGGCGCAGGAGAAAAAGGCGAAGGAAAGCGCACATGGCTTTGGATTTCTTGTTGACGTGCGTTCACGCCATTAGGTGACAAAGATAGTAAAACAAGCAAAATCAAGGGCACATGCCCAAATCAGAATTCAAACACGACCATGCAACTGTCATCAAGGCCAAATGACCAATTCAACCACCAATTGCAAATAGAAACTCTCGAGGACCAGAATGAGCCCAAAGTATGAAACCAAATCAAAATAGACAGACAATTCCAAACGAGTAATATCCCAAACCAGCATTCAATTCTAATATCAACACACCAATTAGCACAAAGACATGCAAGTCATAAAAGCACAGAACTCAAGGAATCACCAAACATCTGTCATCAGCTACAGGGATGAAAGTCTGGCCTCAGCTACAGGGATAGGAAGGCTGAGAACCTGAAAGTCACCAAGTGGTGACTGTGGATGACGCTCCGGTTGGTGTGGATTGGCGGCAGCGGTAGTGGTGAAGATTGGTGCTTCCAGCAACCGGAGGGCCTACAAAAGCGCAGGCAACGGTGAGTTGTGGAAGCGATGAGTGCGACTTCATGGCAACAGGGGAAACATCAACGGGCGGACGGCAGGAATGAAGTACACGGGATGGAGTAAGTCCAGCGGCAGCAACATCGAGCACCAGCAGTCGCGGCGGCAGAGGTTGCTGAATCGGATCGTGCGGCAGCAGCGACGGCGGGCGATGTTGACGGAGCTCCGAACAACAGCAGCAATAAGCGAGAGCAGCGGTCTTTCCAGCAGCAACGGCGGTGCAGATCCAAGCTTCGAAGCAGCATTGATGAAGGTGAAGGGGCAATCGACAACATTCGATCTGATCTGAAGAATGAGCTCAATGGAGATGGAGAAGAGGAGAAGAACACGGCCTATGAATAGCTCTGGAAAGAGAAGAAGGGAAGGAAAGAAAAGAAAGAAAAAAAGAAGAGAAAGAAGAGAAAGAAAGAGGAAAGAAAAGGAAAAAGAAAAAAAAAGAAAAAAAAAATATGGATTTGGACTTATGGTTTTTTTTTATTTTAAAAACTTGCTGGAAACAGACAAAGGAAAGAAAACACAGAAAAGGGAAAAACATTAAAAAAAAATAAAAAAAAAACGGAAAGTTTTTTTTTTTTTTTTTAGTGAAAGCATTGATCCTTCGGGACGTGGGCACGTCCAAACTGGTTGAAGTCTTCTGGTCGGGGCATGGAGGACTTCTGAATAGCTGTAGGATTCTGGACGTGGGCACGTCCTGACCAAGGAAAGTCTTCTGGTGGCTATCTTGAAAAAATTTTTGAATGACAATATGACTCGTGACGCGGGCACGTCCTGACCACGAGAAGTCTTCTGGTTTGCCTACCGCACCTTTGAAATTGCATCAGTCATCGGGACGTGGGCACGTCCTGACGACCAAGAGTCGTCTGTCCACTAGATTGAGTCGAAGTCAAAACTAAGAATTACCACAACTTTGTACTTGCAACCACGTGCCTCCTACCAAAAGAAATTTACTTAATTGATACTTAACAACTTAAACTAAAAACTCAAATAACTAATCAACATAAAAAGAATCCTTGGGTTGCCTCCCAAGTAGCGCCTTTCTTTAATGTCTTTGGCTAGACATAACCATCTTTACTCAAGGAGGGTAAAAATTTTCAATTCTCTTCACGGCTTGCTCCATTTGTTCCTGATAGCCCTCATATGTAGAGTAGTCTCTGAACTCATGAACTGTGCTACTCTTCTGATTCGAAGGTGATTTGAAGTGGGCAAACAATGGCTTGGATACTTCACTTAATTGCTCGCGATGTTTGGCCACCATAACTTTTGGATTGTCCCTGTCATTCAACTCAAATGCCTCTTGCACAACAGGGTTAGTTACATTGCTAGCAAAAACGGAGTGATACTCAGTAGGATGTTTCTTTACATCAAAAACATTAAAGTAAATAATTTCTCCATCAAATTCCATTGTGAGTGTACCCTTACTAACATCAATCTTAGTTTGGGCAGTACTCATAAATGGTCTCCCTAGCAAAACAGGTGATGGATTTGGAGAATTCCTGTCACCCATATCAAGCACATAGAAATCAGCAGGAAAAACTAGTCCTTCAACTTGAACTAAAACATCCTCAATTAAACCCTCAGGATAAACATTTGTACGATCAGCCAATTGAATTATCACTCCCGTTTCCTTTAACGGGCCTAGGTTTAATGAATCAAATATTGATTTAGGCATGACATTAACAGAAGCCCCTAAATCTAGCATGTCACCTCTAGTTCTAGAATTTCCAATTTTACAAGGGATGATGAACATACCTGGATCACCACATTTAGGTGGGAGCTTTGCAACACCGCCGTCGTTCTCTCCCACTACAACTCTTTCATCTCCCCTTAACTTTTATTGACGCACAAGTTCTTCAAGAACTTAGCGTACTTGGGCACCTGCTTGATTGCATCCAGTAGAGGGATGTTTATTTGTACTTTACGAAACACCTCTAGGATTTCCTTTTCCTTCTCTTGCTTCCTTGGCTTTTCCAATCTACTAGGGAAGGGTGGTGGAGTAGACTTAACTTTGATAACTGAGTCAGGAGTTACCTCAGGAGCCTTCTTGCCCAATCCTTCCTCTTCTAATTCCCTCTCAATTTGATCCTCATTTTTGTCCTTGGGAATCACTGGTTTGGGACCTTCAACTTCTTTCCCACTTCTGAGGGTCATGGCACTCACATTCTTGGGATTCACCTCAGGCTGTGAAGGTAATCTCCCATCCACCTTGGCTTCTAAACGATTGACAGCAGTGGCTAACTGACTCATTTGCATCTGTAGATTTTGTATACTGGAGTCCGTTTTCTGCTGGAACTGTAAGGTGCTAGAAGCCAGGCTCTTAACTATATCTTCAAGAGACGTATTTGATGAATTAGAAGGGGGAGGTTGAGGCCTGGGCTGGTACGGTTGCTGAAATCCTAGGGGGCGATTTGAAAATGAACCCGGCTGCCTGTTCCCATAGCTGAAATTGGGATGATCTCTCCACCCCGGATTGTATGTGTTCGAATATGGGTCATATTGTCTTTGGGACGTGGGCACGCCACCAGCCATATTTACTTGTTCAGCTCTCTCTTCTTGTAACATTGGGCACGAGTCAGTGGAATGCCCCACATTTGTGCAAATCCCACACACCTTGGCTTGTTGGGCATTTCCTACAGCTAGTTGCCGAACAAAGGTTGTCAGTTCAGACAACTGTTGTTGCATAGAAGACACCTCTACTTCATTTACTCTACGGATGGATGAACTCTCACGGATGCCAAACTGTTGTGAATTCTCTGCCATTTCTTCTATTAGCACCCATGCTTGGCTAGGGGTCTTATTTGCTAATGCCCCTCCACTTGCAGCATCGATGATGTTTCGGTCAGTCAGTAGTAGTCCCTCATAGAAGTACTGGATCAATCATTGTTCACTAATTTGATGTTGTGGACATCTAGTGCACAATTTATTGAATCTCTCCCAGTACTCATACAGTGACTCCCCGGGATGCTGTTTTACGCCGCATATCTCCTTTCGTAGACTAGCAGCTCTGGAGGCAGGAAAATATTTTTCCAGGAATTTCTTCTTCAGTTGCACCCATGTTGTGATACTACCTGCCGGTAGGTAGTATAGCCAGTCTTTAGCTGCATCCTTCAGTGAAAATGGGAATGCTCTGAGCTTTATCTGTTCTTCTGTGACCCCTGGTGGCTTCATGCTTGAACAAACCACATCAAATTCCTGGAGATGCTTGTGGGGTTCTTCACCTGAAAGTCCATGAAAAGATGGTAAGAGGTGAATCAAACCAGATTTTAACTCAAACGAAGTGTTTTCAGCCAAATTTGGGAAAGTTATGCAAAGGGGTTGTTGAGTCAAATCTGGGGCAGCCAACTCCCTGAGTGTCCTAGTATTGGCCATAATGTACTCCTCTTGCTCTGAATCACTAGAGGAATCAGTTGAAGATTCTGCCAATCCAATTGCCAAGTTAAGCCCAGGGGATGCCGTAGACGACTGCCCTTCCTTGTGTTGTCTAGTCTCTTTTCTTAGCCTACGCGCTGTCTTCTCAACCTCTGGATCGTATATCAATTCACCTGTGCGGGAAGAACGAGGCATAAACTAGCAAAAATACCAGAAACAAACAAAAAAAAAAGAATAATAAATAGAAAAATAAAATAAAATAAAGTAAAATAAACTCAAAAAGGAGCAAATAATTGGCACCAGAACGGCGTAAAAATTGACAGTGCCGAGCACAGACAATAATAATTAATAGACCTAATGCCAATAAAAATAACCAAAAGCTAATCCCAGGTACTGGAGCAGGGACTCCGGATGTGCAATGGGTTACTGGCTTCACCCTGATTCCAAGGAGTATACTTGATCCGATATACCAGAATTAGTTAATTTTGTATACAGTGGCAAATAGGGTCGTCTCCACAGGGACTGGGAAAAATTAACTCCTTTTTCAAGCAACAAGAATTGGGGGGGATTTTGAGAATTGTATGCTAACAAAATATTAACTAATTAACCAACTAGGAATTAAGAGAGAGAATTAATGAGAAAAACTCTAGCCAAGGATACACTTCAGAAATGGTTCAAATAACTGATCATTGATGCAAATATAATTCCAACATTCATTGATAAACAGGTTTTTCACTGCCGATACGATCTAACAGCAGTCTCTCCTTAATGTTTCGATAGCCAAGGTACGACCTTTGACTATTTCCCTAATCCAGGAATAACCCTAGGTACGACCATAGGATTTAATTCCTAATTGCATTAAAAATTAGAGAAACCCTGTTTTAATTAACAAACACGCTACGAGGGTTCATTTAAATTAGATTATATACTTCCCTGACACAAACCCAATTATGCCAGTTGCTACCGGGATTAAAGTAATCAAACAATTACGGATTCAATTACTCTAATTAGCAAAATAGATCACGTGAATAATTAAATATTGTACACCTATTCAATCACACACGATAACTATAATCAATAAAAGCAGAAAATATACAAATACCAATGAATAGAAGAAATAAGTAAAATTGATTAGATCTCACAGTAAAAGTTGAACCAAATCCTCGTTGTTTCCTTGACTAGAAATAAGAAATTAGTTCTCCATTAATGGAGAACAACCCATGAAGAAAAATCCTTTAGAATCCTTCTAATCACCCTTTTTCAATTGACGACAGGACAAAGAAGAAAGATTGAGTCATCTTCTTGTGTCTTGTGTTCCCGAGGTGCACCAACAAAAAAGGAAAAGTAATAGCTAAGGAGAAGACGTCTGCTAGCTCCAAAAGGGAATAAAAACTTCAAGTACTAATCAACTTCCCTTTTATTCGTTACTTCTCCTTTTCTTTTTATACTATTAATTCTAATTTCCAAAGATAACAATCCTAATCCAACTACTACTAGCCTCTTCACAAAGTGGAATTTTCCTAATTTAAATAGCTCTTTGACTTCAACTCGGATTAGGAAACTTCCTTGTGTCCACCCCGAATATTCTTCAAAATCACCAATTAAGCCCATTTTTGCTCCAATTCCTACAATTGACACAAAATACCAAATATAAGTAGAATCAAGCAATCAAAACAATATTTGGTATAAATGGAAAGCGAAATAGGAACAAATATACCGATAAAATACACCTTATCAAAAAAATTGAATACAAATATCTCCTAAACAATCTCATTAAATACTAGAAATTGTAATAAACTAAAACTAGTCAAAATACTTAGAAAGTGGAACACCTATAACAATTTACTAATAGCTTAATTTATTCAACTAAATTGATCTATTTTAAAGTTAGATAGTTATGGTCGAAGTTGCATCATTCCAACAATATTCCTTACTTGTTAGTAGCTTGTATAGATCTAAAGTTGCTAGGTGATTCATGTTTTCTTCTTCTTTTCAAACCATTGAAATTTGCATGTCAACTATGTTGGAGTAGAAAAAGTTCACGCCAAAAAAGACTAAGTAAAAATTCAATGGTTCATACGGGATAAAAAAGAATCACAAGGGACAAGAATATCCAAAACAAATCTCCATAGAGTACACCCCAGGGCAATAGGGTTGTTTTTATCGTCAATGTTAATTCAAGCGGGAGTTGAATTGGGCCTCATAGCTAGTTGCCCTTTGATTACATTAGTAATGTAGAAAGCAATTATTTGAAGAAAAATAGAAGAAGGTTTCCGTTGCTGACCTTGCACAATGATTCAAAAAGGTGTCCTACTGAATTAATTGAACCTAGAGTTGAATTCTGCAGCAATTGAATACCAGCATCATTTGCCAATATTTTGATCTTACTATCATTAGAAAAAACAGCCAAAAGAGTGCCTGCCTTGTTGAAGCAAACATTAGGTTTTGCTTTAAAAAGAGAAAGAAGCCAACAAGCAAATGAAACACCATTTTTATAGTCACAGATGATTACAAATGTATAATACTAATATGTAGGTAGATACATATCTATATTGATACTATATATAAAAGTGCCTTAGGTGTTTTTTACTTTTTTGATGTACCTATTTTGCCCTTAATGGAAACATTATTTTCTTATCTAAATAATTTACTGTGCAATACATTATCTAATAGTTAAAATTACTTGATAGTTTAAATGTGGATTTATATAACAATATGATGCTTAATTCAAAAATTTTGATTTTTGATTTAGAAAATGCAAGCTCTATACTGCATCAATAGCTGAGAAATATGCTACTAAATTACAAAAATATGTTTTAAGATATCTTGTTAGTGACAACCAATCTTCCAATGGTTTCTTTTTGGAGTTAACATGTTAACTCTAGCATTTCACCCAAAAAAAAAAGTTATAACAGTATTTTTATTGGAGGAAATTTCAAACCTAGCATATATAAAATGCCTACGAAATTATACCACCAAAGTATGCTGTGATAATGACATATTCAAGTTTAAGTTAGACAACTACAAATGTATTATGTTCTCATTTATTATTGAATAAGATGGTCCTAGATGTTTCATATATAGCTTGATGATGCATTACCTGATCATAAAATTGAGATAAAGAGTAGAGAAGCTATAATAGTACCAAAGGGATAGCCATATGCTAATCTTTTCACAAAATTAATGCACATTCCTTCATTTGCTGATATTCACATCAAAAATTTGCTCAAATCCAATTATAGCGACCAAACGTTATAACCAGTTTAGAGATATCATCTAATCAATAACTATGTGCATTGCACGTGTTTTTTTTTTTTTCTAGTTGTTCTAAAAATGTGTAAATCCCACACCAGTTGGCCGCTATAAGCATCAAGAGATGTTTAAATTTTGACATTGTCCATGTTCCAAAACTTGAGTAAATATTCATTCCCAGCAGTCAAATACCTATTTCTACTTGTATTGAATTGCAGTATGTCTGTAGAATATTTGGAGAGTCAATCATAGCTTAGCCTTCAATGAAGTTCCATTCGGCTAAGTATGAGTCTCCTTCTTTGTTTGTGCCACAGGAAAAGAGCCTAACCAGGTTTTAAATCTCACTCAATTAATAGAGAATCATAAGGTATAGTACTATAATCCAGCATTGCCTTTTACCATCATCACTATAGACCACTCTGATATAGGAAAAAATGACTAGATGCATCAAAGACAACCCTTAGTTTTGTATATTCAAATAACCATTCTTTTACCTCATCATTTGTTAATATTTAAACTGCAAGCATTAAATAGAAAAATAAAACAAAAAAAAAGAATAAGAAATAAACTGAATGAAATGCAAAACAATGTAGAAAAAGAAAATTCTTAGTGATAACAAATATTGACTGTACATGGATATTTTCATTGAGATAAGCACATAATGAGTTTAGGTTGCCATGACCTTCAAATGTATATTGCTTGAAGCCAGTCATTGTATCCCACACCTAGTATATAATATAGAGATAATTTGTCTATTTTCTCTAACTAGTAAAATAACTAGAGCTTAATTTTATAATACTTAGACCTGAATGAGTTTGCCCTCTCCACATTTTGTTATGTAAGGTTATGTACACCTCCCAAGCAAGCATCAATCTTCATAGTTAAAATTAGTATGAGAAGCTAACAAACTATAGAATTTTAGTAAGAGAGAAAAGAAGATGTAACTCCAATTGTCTTTTGATATAGTTATTGATTGCATGATTAGAATAAAATTGGATGATATTTTTTGAATATGCAACACTTGTTAGAGTGGATATAATGAATTATATTTTTAACAAAATAAATACTTAGAAGATAGATATCACAAAGGAATTGTCTATTTTCTGCATACTTACTAGAGAATAAGTGGCCTCTATAAAGCATGATTTACTGATATTTATTGATTTTGATCATAATCAAACTATATAGAGAGGGCATTATTTAGGACAATAGTATTATTTACCAAAGGAACCATATGGCCTCCATTGGTTGTTACTAATTGTAGGGTTGATGGTACTGGATGAAATTTGAGAATCGGATATCATTAATGGGAAAAATATTGAGTTGGCAATAATGAGAGAATTTTGATGTTGACATCACTTGTAAAGACCGAAAAGTAGGGGGGAGGACTTATTAGAAGAAAATAATTAGAGATAGATATATCTAGGTTAAGATAGTTAAAATCAAATAGGATTTGTTCATTTGATCAACTAGTACGCTTGTGATTGAAAATGAAGGTATTGATTTGGGAATGAACTTAGAACATTCAAATTGATCATATTGCCAGTTCAAACTATAGGCAAAGTAACATTGAATTAGAAAAAAAAAAAAAGACATTGAATAAAATAGAATTTTCCACAAAATATAAACCAATATTAAATTAATAAAATGAAAAATGTCTATTCTATCATTAGGAAACTTTCAAATATTAAAGAACTGCTAGAGGAGTACATAATTTAAATTAAAAATAAAGCATATGGATTAGATTCATTATAAGTTCTCCATATGTAGAGAGTTAATGATGTTTTTTGGAATTGCATTAGTAATAGTTAATGCTGCTCAACTTATGGTTTGTCAAATCTAGAGGTTACATATGCTATTTGCAAAATTCATTGGTGAGTACGATACCTAGACCTAAAGTCTTCCATTGTCAAGATCCTTCATAGATGAATTGCTTGACTTGTCATTTAACATCATAAATATAGTTTCTAGTTGATCATGGTAACCTTGACACCCGTTGACAACCTTGATGTCTTTGGATATATTAAATGATTTGACAAAAATATATTCATCATCGTTTCTTCTTGATTTGATCCTGAGCATTTCCCATATTGATAAGATACAAAGAATCAAAACTATAATACACCATAAAAGTAATTATAACCAAAATTTAGATGAAGTATGAAGTGGGCTTAAATTTTTTTTCCTTTTCAATTGAGGTCAATGTTCTTTATTAGGAGGCAAGAATCTATTGTTGATTTAACAAGTTCAATACTTTCGGTGCATTCTATGTTCATGGCATACTTTTTAGTGGATACACTTACAGCATCTGTTGAACCAATCAAGATTTTTTTTTTCTAGATTAAAAAAAGGGAACATACTAAGTTAATTTAAAATTGATACTAGATTTAGGTTAAAAAACATCTCAATTGATTTTTACTTTTGTAAATTAAAAAATAAAATATTTAATCAATTTATTGTCACTTTTCTAGGTTCACAATTTTTGCACGAAAACACTTATGTGTATGCCTTAATTTATTGTAGCTTAACCTTAGAGGTTCAGTGACTTTTGAAGTCAAAAATTATCTTGGCTAGGAAAGAAGACAAGAGAAATGGTTTGAAAAATATGGTTATAGACACTACCACTCCTAGAAGTGATACTAATTTAGATGACTGTTGTGTGTAGTACATGGAAAATTTTTGTCATGCTAAAAAATATTCATAAAATTTTTTTATTATGACAAAATAAATTAGACCAACTTTTACACATGTGTGTAATAAGGACCAATACTCAAGTTAAAAATTTTCATCCATTTAACAACATTAATTTTGCTCAGTAGATGAATACGATAAGATGGATTATCTAAAATTCCTCAACCTATTTTTTCCCATAATTTATTTATTTGAAATTTAGCATGATATTTTGGTAACATTAAGTGTTCTATTCGAGCAAAATGGTGAAATTTTGTAATAGATCATAAGTTTTTTTCCTCAAAATTTACTTATTTTCCATTTGGCTCCACATCATATATATTCAATGGTTAAGTATATAATTGAGATAAACTTGGCTCACCACTCATTTACATACTAATGGTGCATACAAATAGGTAAAATCTTGGACTTGCTTTATTTTAAATATAAAACATTCATCCATAAATGATATAACACTAATTATTGCTAATTGCTTATTAAGCCAATTAAAAGAATGATATAACACTAGCTATGCACCAATAAATGATATAACACATGTAATCTCAAATACCAATGACAAAATTAAAAAAAGGAGCTACCATATTTTATTCTTGCACCTACCGCCAATCACAGTCCACCACCTCTATCATGCCCTCCCCTTCACTCCTCATCTTTCTTTCCCCTCCTCTTCCTTCCCTTTCTTCCTCCTTCCACCTCTCCCTTCTTCCTCTTGGTCTTCCTCTTCCTTCCTTCTCTTCCTTCTTTCCTCCTGTCTCCTCCCATTCCCTCTTCTCCCTTCCCTTTCCCCCCCAGGCAACCTATCTTTCCCTGTAGTAGCAATTTCAGTCACGGCTAGGAGGTTGTGAGATGAGCTCCCTCTATCGAGACTCGATCTTGATCAAAAAATTACAATCAAAGAGATCTGTCATGATCTCTGATCACAACTGAATCTAAGATCTGGTAGAAATTTGCTATGGGAGAGAGGAGACTGTCTGGGGAAGAAGGGATGTGATAAGGGAGAAGAAAGAAAAGAAAGGAGGAAGAGAAAGAGGAAGAGAGAATAGGAGGAAGAATGGAGAGTAAGAGGCAACAGGAGGAGAGAGGAGATGGGAGGGGAGAAGGGTGATGGCGGTGATAGATGGTGGTGGCATTATTTTTTATTTTTAAAAGATACACCTCAAAAAATTATAAGTTTTAAAAACACTCCAATATACATCTTCAAGAACACCTCCAAAAACATCCTCGAAAATACCTAACAATTTACAGTAAAATTTTTAAAAAGTGCCCCCAAAATAGCTAATTTATATGGGGCATACCTATTGCTCTTTAATTTATCTAGGTTAGTTTTAAATTAGTTTATGATGTTATTATATTACTCTTCATTGTTTAAATTAGTTAATGAGGTTATTATATTACTCTTCATTGTTTCTTTTTGCCATTAAATGATAGGTATTTGGGAGCAAAAAAATCCAAGGTCTGGCAAGGTTGTTTTAATTTGATAAATTTTATTTTCATGAAAGGTATGGTTTCTCATTTTTTTTTAACATATGTTTTCATTTTTGGGTTTTGGAAAAGACAATCAAGTAAATTGCTGGATTTAAAGTGATTTTTCTTTTCTTTATGTAGATTAGTGCTGTGGGTTTTTACTTTTAATGTCGGGTGTCAATTTATGTCCTTTTTGGGCTTCATTTTTCTATCTGATTTCATCTTTTCAGATAATCATTGTCGTGCATTTCTTGATTATATTGTTTCCCTAAAATGATTAACATGGTTGGACTTGTCCAGGATTTCTATATGCTTCAAACCTTCTTTGGATCATGGAAAATCTAAGCCAGATTAATCTCAGTAATGCAATTGTTTAAAAGTCTATTTGGATATGGTGTTTTTCTTTTTTTCCCCGGTCAATTAATGAATTCTGTAGATCGTTTTGTTGTTATTCGCCTTCTAGCTCGTTAGATCAGCATTTTTTTTTCGCAAAAGTAATGAAGCTCTGGTGTTGGTTTGAGAACTCAAGGTTATTTCGCTTTGAAGTCTTCTACATGGGCTTCATAATTTGTTCAATGGTAAAGCAGTCTGACATGTATATGGATGATTTTATACAACTTTTTTTTTCTTTATTGTATTATTGTATGTGATCTGGAACTAGGGATTTTCACCATTTACTCAAAAATATAGTTGAGTTTTGCAGGCTATGAATGTTGGAATAATTTGTGAATTGAAATGAAAAATAAACCATGGTTTTCAATATATTGAAAAAAGTAAGTTTGTTTATTGAAAACGTAAATTTTTATTAATGATTAACTTACTATTTTAGGAGATATACTTACTAAATTTCTTAGTAAACTTATTAGTAAGTTGAATTCAAAAAAATATAAATTTTATTAAAAAGTAAGTAAGTTTGTTTATTGAAAACGTAAATTTTCATTGATGACTATAACTTACTACTTTAAAAGATATACTCACTAAATTTCTTAGTAAACTTACCATTACAATATTAGAAAAGTTGTTAAAAGTTCTAATTTGTCGCTAAAGATGGTAAAAACTTGCTATTACAGGTTATTTCTTTAACATTACCAGAACTCGCGTTACTATACCATAGTCCTAAGATTATACCTTTTTGCTTTTAATTTCCAACTATGGGTAAATAAAAGATTTCAGGCTAAGTAAATTATTGTGAATGGTCCTAACTCTTATACAAGATTCCATTTGGTAGTCAAAATATTTTGAAAGTTTTATTAAAATTTTAGTTTCTCTTAACCAAGGATCTGATGTCAATCAGAAATATATTTCAGTTTCTACTCTAAATATTATTTGTCAATTTAAGGTCAAATAGCAATCATTTCAACACATATTCGATTCAAAATTCATAAATTTGCTAGTGATAGTTTGTTGTTATTAAATTAAGAGTTTGTTTGTTATGTCACATAGATTCTCCTTCTTTAAAAAGATCCTCTTGTTTTTTAGTGGGAGGCCTTACGATCTCTACCCTTTATCACCCAACCCAACCCTCCTCAAAAAAGATCAAAATATAACTGATAGTTTGTAATTTTTTGCCATTGTATTTATTTAGTGACTTAGGTGCACTATAATATTCTTTTGTTTTATACTATGAAAAATCCATCCATGGATTGATGTGTGATTCTAGACTGTATTTGGATCTGCCCATGGATTGTGAAGGTTGTGGACCGGATTTGTATCTTCAATTCAAGGGAGTGTGACGACCCCACCTCCCCCTAAGGCAAACCAGAGGGTTCAACGGACCGCCTGCCCAACTATCGCTAGGACTTACTTGCTCGAATAACTAATAACACTTCGAAAGTAAACGTAAATAACCATTCCAAATCAACCACAACTAATAACATTACTAAATTCAACTTACAACCTAGCTTCTCAAATTACAGTCCAATATATTTAAGGTACAACCACAATTTTATTTTACAAACCCAAAATATCAAATTCAGTATTTCAAGGAAAAATTCAAAAGATAAGTTCCAACCCTAACTAATCATGTTTTCACTCGGGTTCTCGATCCCTGTTAAAGAAAACAAATTTGAAAGAATGAGCTAAAAGTCCAGTGAGTGCCAAAAGACTTGCAATTCACATAGAACAGTTCAAATCATACTTCAAGTTTAAAATTTAAAACATGTAGATAAACACGTAAATGGGTATTGCCTAGATATGCCAGGTAAACTATTCGAGGGACATCGCCCAACGAAGTAGACTAGTCGAGGGATTTCGCCCAATCACGTCACAACAATTCACTGAAACTACTCGAGGGCTTTCACCCAACGAAGTAGACTAGTCGAGGGATTTCGCCCAACGACGTCACAATAATCCACTGAAACTACTCGAGGGACTTCGCCCAACGAAGTAGACTAGTCGAGGGACTTCGACCAACGGCATCACAACAATTCATTGAAACTACTCGAGGGACTTCGCCCAACAAAGTAGACCAGTCGAGGGATTTCGCCCAACAAAGTAGACCAGTCGAGGGACTTCGCCCAACGGCGTCACAACAATTCACTGAAACTACTCGAGGGACTTCGCCCAACAAAGTAGACTAGTCGAGGGACTTCGCCCAACGATGTCACAACAATTCACTGAAACTACTCGAGGGATTTCACCGAATGAAGTAGACTAGTCGAGGGATTTCGCCCAACGACCTCACATTTGTCACAAGATAGCACACTATTTATTTTAATTCCCAAAATCACACGAAAAGGAGAAAACACTCACATGGTAGTTCAAATCATAAAACAGATCAAGCATATTTCTTATGAAATTCAAGTCTTTCAAATAACCCAAATTCATTTCAACAAGTCATTTCTTTGCAAACAATAGCAATATTTTCATTTTGAAAAGGAGTTGGAACACTCACCTGAGTCGGTGAAACAAACGAGCAAGCAAGAAGATCAAACTTCGGTAGTCGGGTCGCCCTCGACAAAGTCTGGGTCACCTGAGCCAAAGTTTAACTATCACACACTGGCCAAACAAATAAAACTCAACACTTAAACTACTTAAAATCATCTAAGGCCAAACTGTCACAGTTCCTTGTTCAGTCCATATATTAGGTTACACTCATCAAAATTAGGCAAGGTCTACGGTTATGGAAACTAGACTCGGAGTACTACAATTCATTAGAAGGGCTTGCTCCAAGATTCATTTTGTAAACTGAGCAAAAGTACGACACAAGAAGTCGCGAGGAACAAAAATAGGTAAATCAGTCTTGAAAAATGGCCATCTTTGCCGATTTTCTGGGATTGATAGAAAATGAGTTAGCATGCAAGCCATATACCGCTGGAAATCCCTTGAAGTCTAGTTTCAAATGCCACCAACGGCGCTCAATTTTGACTCCCGAGCAAGAAAATATCGCCATTTGAACTTGGGACAGTAAGCTGTCTGACAGCTTGGTTTTCTAGTTTTGAAGAGTCATTTTTGGAACATCATTTGGGCAATGAAATGATACCGGAAAAACACCAAATTTTGCAGACATAAACCTCAATATGTGAACTACATTTGTACCAAAATGTAGCAAAAAAATCATACGGGAGGGCAGTGATCCATGCCCCCAAAGTCGACTGAAAATTTGAAGTTCTAATCTGCCATACGAAATTCTTTTCTTTTACAACCTTTGGTTCATCCAAAACAACCCTCATTCCATTCCATTTTCAAAACCAAGATTCTAACAACATTTCTTGATCAAATGGAGGTTACGTGCTAGCAAAATTTCAGACCAAAACCACACTAAAACAGAACAGCCCATGTGGACAGAATTGAAAGCAGATTTTTCCAGGTTTTTGATCTTCATTTCATGCACTTTTAAAACACCAATTGAGAGAGCTTCTTGGCTAGGAAAATGACCACCTAAAGCCTAACATTCCAGCTCCCAAAACCACCAAAAACCCCACGAAATGCTGCTACCAAAACAGGGGAGAAAAATGCTGAAATAAAACCGGTAGCACCTCCCCTCAACCCTCTCGATTTTCCTTCTTCCTTTCTTCCTAACTTCCTAACTTCCATGAATTCATCACAACTCACTCCATCACACAAACACATATCATAGCAGTCCAATAACAAGAAAGGTGGGAGTTCATAGAGCCCACATAATCATCCAAATTCAACACAAGGGCAAACAAGAAGCTACAAGCTTCAAAATCAACCAATGGAAGCCAAGAACTAGGGTTTGATGGAGTCATTTTTACCTCTAGTAGTTCAAGAGGAAACCTTCGTTGGTGGTGCGCCTAAGCTCCCAAAAGGGTCAAGCAAGATCTCCAAGAAACTAAGCACTCAACCTCCAAGAATCTTCCATTCCTCAAGTCTTCTACTAAGTTTGAAGTTGGTCCATGGTTGAAGCAAGATTGGAAGCAACACTTGAGCAAGATTCGGAGGAAGAAAATGAAGCTCAAACTAAGGGAAATGGGGGAGAGGGAGTTCGGCTAATGAGAGGAAGAAGAGAGAGGGATTTTGGGGTGTTTTTGGTAAAGTGAAAATGTGAGAGGAAGAAGAGGTATAAAGCTTTACTTTATGGTGCCCAAAAGTCAACTTTAATTTGTGGCCAAAAATGCTCCATTTGGAGTTAATTTCCAATCACTCACTTTTAATCCCTCAATTAGCTTTTCTTAATCCACTAATGATCATTCTTATTCTCCAAGTTTACGTCATTCTCAGTCCAAATATTTACCTCGAAAAATGTGTCTTTCTCGTTTTTCACAATTGAGCGATAGAAAAATTAAATTGAAGGTTAAACAAGGTTTTTAAAATAAAATGAGGTAATGTATGGTGTAATTGCAATGAAAATGATTTAAATCAATTATTTAGAGAAAATAAATAAATATTTAAATAAATAGGTCAGATAAAATAAATTTTCGGATCCTCACAGAGAGAATGTAAATAACTATCCAAATAGAATCCAACCCACTAATACGATCGACTATGTAGTCAATCTGGCTATGGATTTGAGAATCCAATCCAAATGTAAATAACTATCCGAATAGAATCCAACCCACTAATATGATCGATTATGTAGTCAATCTAGCCATGGATTTGAGAATCCAACCCACCAATCCGCAGACTATGTAGTCAATCCAGTCATGGATTCGAAGCATCTGTTGGATTGTCCACTAAAGGAGACTAAAGAATCTCTTGATGACCATTACAATGATAGAACGATTTTGATATTTTTGCAACCTATTCATGGTCATTTATTTGAGAAAATTATGACTCTTTAGTTTTGGTATTTTTTGGGATGTCTCTTCCCATATAAATGACAAATTTCTAACATAACAAACTAACTTAACCATTTGATCCTTCCTTAGTAAAAGATCTTTTGATTTTGCTGTCAAAAGTTCTTCATTCTTATTGTATCCTAGAGATACATTACCTAAATCCAAAAACAAACTACTTAGTGTAGTGGGGGGCAATAAACACCTTAAAGATAGTTTTCATACACGCCTCAAGAATCATAACAAACTCCTTAGTTTAGAGAAATTTGTTAGTGAAAATTTCTGCACTCTTCTATTGTGTAGTTCAATTTTTTCCAACAATTTTAAGGTGTTTATTGATTTCTTTTTGAGTGCAATGGAGGTTTCAACAGAAAATGTTCTCAAAATCATAAGCCAAAATGTTACCAAACTTCATAGGCTTGATGGAACGGGAACCAATTTCAATCAATGGAAGGAAAAAATGTTGTTATTTCTCACTACCCTCAAAGTGGCCTATATGCTTGACCCAAATTTTCAGCCATTTCCAGAGCCAAAGGATAGGATTCTGAAGAGTTAAAGGCATCAAGAAGATGACAAAGTTTTCTATAGAGGCCATATCATGGGTACACTTTCGAATAGGCTCTATGACATGTATACATCCATTAAGTCATGAAGAGAGATTTGGACCACTTTGGAGTACAAGTGTACTACTCAAAAGCAAGGTACGGACAAATTTCTCATTAAAAAATATTTTTATTTTGTTATTATTGAAGCTTCTTCTATTCTTGACCAAGTGCATGATTTACAAGTTGTGCTTTCAAAACTTAAGGATTTAAACGTTGAGATTTCTGAATCATTGCAAGTTGGGGCAATCATATCAAAGTTGCCTCCTAATTGGAATGATTATCAAAAGAAACTTCTACATAGAACTAAATCATTCTCAGTGGACCAAAATTTGAAGCATTTTTGTATGGAAGAAGATGCTAGGATTCTTCAAAACAAAGGATCGGAATTTGGTCTTAAGGCGAACTATGTGGATGAAAGGAAGAATCACAACAGTGGTCAAGAGTCTAAGAAGAGAAAACCTTCCGGACAAAATGCTACAAGTGCAAAGGACAAAAAGAAAAGCCAGATATGTTACTATGAGGGCCTCAAAATTTATTTCTAAAATTGTTAATATTTATTATTTTAAATATTGTTAATATTATTATTTATTTGTTTGGTTATTATAATGTCGTTCTCAAACATATTTTTCAGAAAATTTAAATGAAAATTTATTTTAATTTGGGGAAAAAAACCCTAATTTAATTTTACACTTACTTTTCTTGTAGATTTTCAATATTCCGTTCACTTTACTTTAAAATTTGCCCTTTTTGTATCAATTAGACAGAAAATGAGAAAAATACGTTTTTCGAGGTAGAAATCCGAGCAATGAGTGAAGTAGCGCTAGAGTGTAAGGATGATCACCCGTAGGTTAGAAATGTAATCCAGTGACAAGAGGTGAATTAAAAAGAGTGATTATAATTAGGGATTTGAAATCTTAGTTTAAGTTGGATTAACCTTCTTAAAATTAGAATTTTAATTAGCCATTGTTTCTTCCACTTAACTCACCCCAATTCACTTCAATTTTATTCCTTTTCCTCTATCCCTCCTAACCGAGATTAACCCTTTAATCTTGAGTTAAGTGAGATAATTATTTTCCCTCCAAAATTGCTAGCAAAAGATTACTATTCTTTAGTTGACTTTTGTGCCATAAGACAAGCTTTATGTCTTGTCTTTCTTTCCTCAATTAATTCATTCAAAATTAGCACAAAACACCTCTCTCTTTCTTCCTCTCTTGGCCGAACCATCCCTCTCCCTCTTCCCTTGAAATTTCATCAATTTCTTCTTCCATTTCCTCTCTAAAATCACCCACAAACTTCCATTAATCTTGGCCTAAGTTTGGAAATTGGGTGAGGAGCATTGAGCAGGAGCTCTTGGGAGGTTGAGGCTAGCATTCTTGGGTGTATTTGCTAACTCCTTAGAAGAGGTAAGATCCTAAAGCTTCCATCTTTGTCTATTGATTACATTTCCAAGCATGATATTAGGATTGGGGCGTTGAGAGGTTACTAGAACCTTGATGTTTGTTGATGAAATTGAGTTTTGTGTTGGTTTGCAATTTGAAGAATGCTAAGTTTCTTTAACTTGGATTCCCCCAAGTATGAGAATTTGATTTCTAGCATGATTAATGATATAATGTATGTGTTTAAGTTGGAATTTGTGGTTGAAAATTGAAGGAAAAATCTCAAGGAAAAACCGGTTAGGAAGAGGAAGAAAATGAGGAAAATTGCTGTTTTTCATTTAATCTTGTGGCTGCGTTTTTGGCAAGCTTGAAGGCTAAATGTGAGGCTTAAATGTTGAGGGTTAGGTTGTTAATTTGTCCCACACAAATCTCTTCAAAAGCTATGTAAAATTGGTGGCTAGGTTGAACTCAAAAATCTGGAATGAAAAGGGCATGCTGCCCGAATTTTTGGATTGATTTAATGCTAGGATTTGATCTAAGCTTATGTCAATTTTGACCATTATTAGGTTTAGGAAGGTTGAAACTATCTTGGTTTCGAAAATGGGGCATTTGGTGGTGGTTTAGATGTGTTAAAAGCAATGAGAAGAAGGGGAGCGAAACTTTGCAGGATTGAACTAATTTTGTCAAAGTCCACTTTGGGCATTAAAAACACTGACTTCCTGTTAGATTTTTTGGTTTAATTTTGGTATGAATCTATACTATATATGGTAGAATTGGTGTACCAAATTTGGTAATTTTTGGGTAAGAAATTGACACTCAAATGAGGCCTTGAATCATGCCCTGTAAATCTGGAAATCAGAAAACTCATAATTTCGAACCAGCCTTGTTTGAACTGCTATAATTTCTTGTTCGAGTGTCAGAATTGAGTACCGTCAGTGGAGTTTGAAACTTAATACATATCAATTTAAACTGTATAAATTTTAGAGGCCAATTCATTTCCTACAATTTTTGGTGAATTTTCAAATTTGGCTAGAAAACCAACCTGTTATGTTCTGTTTTGTACTGTAGCTGTTTCTTAATCGAAAATATGGGCAGTTTTTGTCCAGAATTTTATCTTGGTTCCTTCTACAAAGTTTTATAACTTTAAATGAGGTTTCTAACGATACCAATTTTGTAAAATTTGGACTTATATAACTCAAGTTACGATTTTTTAAAGATTTCCGCTCAAGTAGGAAGTTATTGAACTTGATTTTCTTGAACGAGATTTGGTTGATAAACTAGAAACTTATTTTCATTGCTCTTTAAATATTTTAGGTAGTGGTGCTGAATTTCAAAGAGATCCAAACTTGAACTCCGAGACCTACTTTGTCGGTGAGTTTCCAATGCATGTTAAAAGCTTTAATGTAAATGCTTTGTGTGTGAACGTGTTACATGAAATTTAAAATTGTTGAACCACTCGCTTAAGGGGAGTATACTTTATTGCTCTCCTTTAAGTTGAGTAGGTGACTTAGTGTTTTGCATGAATATATACACACTAGTAAGGAAAATGTGTAAAAGTGTTTATAAAACTACTCTTGGCCGTGTCCCTTGAGTAGTAAGAGTTAAGTGTATTGGAGTGCGGGCCCGGTAGGGGGAGTTCGGTGGAAGGAGACTGGCATGAAGAGTCATTTACTTGGATTGGAAAGTCGAAGGAGTGTCGACTACTCTAAGCGCTCGTATATTGTGGACTTGAGCTCCCGAGAGCTCCCGTATCCTACTTGTGTGTTTTGTGTTTATTTTACCTGTTTTAATTATGTTATTTAATTCACTTTATGCATGTGCATGACCTTTTGGAAATTCATGAGCTTTTAGCTCACCTCCGTTCCCCTTTTTTTTTCCTTAACAGGTGACGAGAATCCAGAGACCTAGATAGGTCTAGTACTCGTTTTTGATCTTTTAATCCGAGTGTAGAAGAATGGACTGTATATTCTTTTGCTTTTTGTAAATGATGACTCGTGGGATTGTACAAAACTTTAAATTGATGTTTTAGATGCTTTTGAGTTAAGATTTGTATTTTAAAGCTTGAAAGTTATTTTACAATTTTCATGTTCTGTGCTAATGTGGACTTTAGAATTTATCCTTTAGAGCTAGTACTTTTGAATGCTCGAATCCTGGTGAGAGTTAGGCAGGCAGCCCGCCAACCCCTTTGGTTAGCCTTAGGGGGAGGTGGGGCTGTCACAATTACAACTGTGGCAAAAAGGGGCATTACAAGAAAGATTGCAAATGAAAAAAGAAACAAAAGAAGAACAATGCCTAACCAAGCCTTGTTGAAAATAAAGATATTGCAGAAATTGTCGCAATGGTATCCTAGTGGAGGATATCCATGATCTCCGAATTGAACGTAATTTCATCTTTTTCCAATTTAAGTGATTGATGGTATGTCTCCGATGCAACAGTACATGTATGCAATGACAAATCCGTATTCAAGACTGATGAAGATACTCCTGAAGGATATGTAATTATGATTAGCAATCATGATACTGCCACAGTGCATAACAAAGTGATTGTGAATTTACAATTCACTTCTGATAAGAAATTAGTGCCCACTAATGTAGTACATGTTCTCAACATAAGGAAAAATCTTGTATCACCTGATAGGCTTAATAAAAGTGGTCTTAAAGTTCTTGTCCAAAAATAGCATGTTTGCAGGACAAGATTATTCATGTGATGGAATGTTCAAATTAAGTATTAATAAAGTTTCTATTTCTGCTTATATAGTTGATTTTTCTTACTCTTTATGGCATGAAATGGTAAGACATGTTAGTAGTAAAACTTTACATTTTATATCCAAACATGGCCTAATTGCATATGGTGATAAAGGACAAAAGAAATGTGAAACTTGTGTTCAAGCAAAAATTACAAAGGTACTGTTTCATAAGGTTGAAAGAAATGTAAATTTATTTGAACTTGTTCATTCTGATGTATGTGAACTAAATGGTTTTCTAACAAGAAGTGAAAATAGATATTTTATTACTTTTATTGGTGATTATTGAAGATTTGTTCATGTCTATCTTATGAAAACCAAAGATAAGAGTTTTAACATATTCAAATCTTACAAATCACTTGTTGAAAATCACTTAGAAAAGAAAATCAAAATGTTAAGAAATGATAGAGGAGGTGAATATTTTCCTAATGAATTCTCAATGTTTTTTGAACAAAATGGAATTATACACCAAACAAGTGCACCTTATACTCCATAATAAAATGGTTTGGCTGAAAGAAAAAGTAAAACTTTAGAAGACATGGTTAATTCCATATTGGTAAGTTCTGAATTGCCAAAGAACTTGTGGGGTGAAACATTGTTAGCTGCATGTCATGTGCATAATAGAATTCTTTCATTAAAAACAAAAGTCTCTCCATATGACGTGTGGAGAGGAAGGAAACCACACCTGAGTTATTTTAGAGTTTGGGATTGCATTGCTTACTATAGGGTCCTGGATAATAAAAGAACTAGATTGGGATCCAAGGCACTTAAAAGTGTGTTTGTAGGCTATGTAGAAAATTCTAAAACTTATAAGCTGCTTAACCTTGATTATAATGTTATATATGAATCAAGAGATGTGTAATTTTTTGACAATAAATTTCTAAAATCAAAATCTATTGTAGATCCTACTAATGGTTTAGAATCACTCTAAGATATTGGTTCTTTTTCACGTAATAAGAAGAAGATAAATGACACTCCTATTGAACCTAGAAGAAATCAAAGACCAAGGAGAAAAAAACCATGTATCCTCAGATTTCATATCTTCACAAGCTATTGTTATCTTAGTTGAAGGCAATAGGGAATCTTTACAAAATAAGATACCAATCTTGTTGAATGTAGAAGATGATCCTAAAATATTTAGTTAAATTATGTCATCAAGAGATGATTCTTTTTGGAGAGAAGCGGTAAATGATGAAATGGACTCATTATTATCTAACAATACTTGGGTTCTGGTTGATTTAACTTAAGGTTCAAAACCAATAGGTTGTAAGTGGGTATTTAGAAGAAAATATAGCACTGATGGATCCTTACTACCCTTTAAAGCAAGGCTAGTAGTTAAAGGATTTAAACAAAAAGAAGGAATAGACTATTTTGATACATATGCACTAGTTGCTAGAATGACATCCATTAGAGTGCTAATGTCCTTAACTTTATTGTATAATTTGTTTGTACATCAAACGAATATTAAAATAGCATTTTTAAATGGTAACTCGGATGAAGAGATGTATATGGAACAATTTGAAGGATTTGTTATTCTTGGAAATGAAAAGAAAGTACGCAAACTAGTTAAGTCATTATATGGCTTGAAGCAAACATGTGACAGCCCCACTTCTCCATAGGGCGAACCCTAGGGTATCGGCGAGCCGCCTGCCCAACTCTCACCGGGACTCATTACAGTTCCTCAATCGTATCACAAATCTCAAATAATTACACTGCAAGATCTCCAAACTAATAATTACATTTCCAACTAATCCAAATACCCCAAAAGTACAACAATCCAAGATTACAAATAGTACAAGAGATAATCCTGCCAGTCAAACTAAGAAAGATCACTTCCTGCTTCCCTTCATCTCGAGCCCTATGGGGGGGGAAATAAAAATATTTTTGGGGTGAGCTAAAGCTCAGTGAGGTTCCGAGAAAACAAGTATTTTAGAATTTAACTGTTTTATCAGAGCACGAAAACATTGGAATATTCAAATCTTTGAAATCACGTGAGAAAGTACTTTTCACTAGAAATTTGCAAGACGAAAACAATTCACGAAATAATTTAATTCATCACACGAGCACTTTGACAAATAATCAAGCACACTCACAGGACACTTTTCAACTAGGAGAGAACAATACTCGGGCCGCTTCGACTCGGAGATCAGTGCTCACGAGGAGACTTGCTCGGATTGGTTCGACTAGAAGAACAGTGCTTAATAAACATTAAATCAGTTATAAAAGGATACAGTGCTCACTTGGAGCTATTTCACTAGTCCACTTCACCTTATAACTCCTGAACAATCCCCTCAATTCATCTGGCCATCACCTTATCCCTCCAGTGGTAATACTCGAGTTTACCGTACAATGCCCTAAGTACCAACCTATCCGACCGAGTCCGCTTCTGGCTCAAATAGGCCGATAACAAAAGGGGAAAGGCCTTGTTCAGCCAATGTGGTAAAGTACACATGGCCTACAATCATGCGCAAGTAATAGACAAACAGTGGAGAAGTAAACAGTTGAACAGTTATAGACAGTTAGGTCGAGTGCGATAAAGTACACACTCGCCTAAAAATAGGTATTTAACACTTATGAAATCAAGTAACATCAAGTATTAATCACATAAGCATGTAATTCACATATCATATAAGGAATACTCACATGTAATAGCAAGTTAAATGGAAGTTAATTTCACAGTAATTATTTCACTTGTGCACATTGATAAATCAATATGTAAAACAATCACATCACAAATAGGTTTATAAACAAGTGAATCGGTTTATAAGTATTTTGAAATACGGTTTAAAATACTCACAATTAATTGAAAACATTTACATTTATAAAGAGTAGTAGCAAAATACTTACAAATAAGTCAACATATAGTTTGAACACTCGAAATACTAGAAAATTATTTCATTTAGAAAAAGTAGTAACGGAATATTTCATGTGAAAACCAGTGAAAAGCTAGTCTAAAAATCAAGTAGAACAAGTTTGACAAGCAAGTGGAATAAGTTCGAAAACAAGCGTGAAAACAATTTTGGAAATAAGATCGAACAATCATCTAGATATTAACAACTTAACGGATCAAGTTATTTCACATGGCAAACTACATTAAGCATTAAAAGAAGTTTGTAAAGAGTTTAAAACACATTTTGAAATACTTACAAATAATTGGAAAATGTGTCATTTAAAAGAATAGTAGTAAAATGATTCATGTGTAAATAAGTGGGGAAAACAAATTTGGACATGTTTGAAAAACTAGTTAAAACAAGTTTGGAAACAAGATGAGAGCAAATTTGAAAACAAGTGAAGTAGTAGGTTAGTAAACCATTTCACAAGTAATAAAATGAGTAGCAAGTTTGAGATGGCAAGATCAAAGTAAGGTAGTAAGTCATTTCACAATTGAATTCTAGTAAAACATTTTAGTTGAAACGAGTTGGAACACTCACCAACCACAGCGTGCTTCACTTGTCTGCAATAGATATCACCATTTCAAGCCAAGTCCTAGAATCACAAGTTTCATACCAAACATTTCATCAAACACTTGATGTGCATAACCACTAGTTTCACACAAACATTTTATCAAACACTTGGTAGGCAAACTATCAAGTTTCTATCATCTCTTGGTGTTTTGATCATAACTAGAGCTATACTTATCGGATTGAGATGAATCTTACACCGTTTTGAAGCTAAGACATAGCTCTACAATTCTCATGAAGACATCTCAACCCAGTTCCCATTCTAACTAGGTCAAATTTACCAAAACAGCCCCCAGATTCTCAAGTTTACATCTCACTACGAATCTTACTGACATGCCTGATTCAATTAGTCATAACTCAACGCACACAAGTCCAATTCACGTAATTCCAATGGCATTTGAAAGCTACAATACAAGGCTACAATTCTTAAGAAGGCATCGACAACCAATTCAGTCATCTTCCCAGTCAAACTAACCAATTACAGAGGCTAATTATCAGTTTGGACAGAAACAGGGTACCAGGGGTAATTTAGTTATTTCACATGATACAGTGCTCCGATTCATCTGAAAATTTACAGGAAGAATCCTCACTCAATTATCTACAACTTTCATGCTTTAGGCTAAGGCTAATTCAGCTCCCAACATCTTCGAATATACCAAGAAAATTCGGACAGAAAACGGACAGAAATTCTTGGCTGAAAATTTGAGAAGCAAAACACCAAATCCAATCCATCTAATCATCCCCAAACACCCTAAACTTAACTATCATGCATCCTTTTTGAATTTAAACATAACTAAAGCAAAGTTAAGTGACTAATTACCTTGAGAGTTGAGAGAGAAAACCACCCAAAAAGCTCCAATTCTTCCAACCAAGTTTGATGATCAAGCAGCAATCTAAGTTAGGGTTTCACTTGAACATGTTTTTCCTCACCTAAAATTGCTAGAATCAAGCTTAGGGTTTAGTGTTTTCTTACTTATGGAGTTCGGCCAAGAGGAGAGAGAAGGGAGGGAGTTTTTGGTTCAAAATTTTGAAAATGAGAGGTTAAATAGAAAGGCTTAAGTCAAGACTTGTTGGATGGTTGACAAGTGGAAATGTCTTGGCCATGAATTGGGTTAAAATTCTATGCAATTAGCTTCTAATCCCTCAATTAGAATGTATCCTACTTAATGCCACATAAATTTTATGCAATTTGCTACATGAAACATGTAAAATGAAATTCCAAATTAATGTCAAGCTATGTATGCAAAATAAAGTACTTAAAGGAAAATAATGCACTTAATGAAAATTTTGTGTTACCAATGTTTAAAGAAAATGATTTGCACTTAAATGAATACAATGACAAATAATTCATGAAAAATTTAGGGTTCTTAGAAGAAATATAAGCAAGTAATTCAAGAAATTTCGGGTCCTCACAAAACACCTAAACAATAGCATGAGAAATTTTAATTTGTATTACTTCAAGTGGATTTAGGTATAATAATGCTGATAAGTACATCTATACTAGATACACTTAAGAGTATTATGTGATTATTTGTCTCTATGTAGATGACATGTATGTAAAAGGTGTGGAAGATATTAAGAAGTACTTTTCTTCGAGGTTCAAGATGAAACATCTTGGTGAGGTGAATACTATCTTAGGTATCAAAACTAGGAAACATAGTGGAGGTTATACTTTGTGTCAATCTCACTATATTGAACAAGTTTCAACATTTTAAGGTCAAAGAAGTGAGTACTCCCTTTGATCCTAACTTGAAGCTTCATGAAAATTCTAGAAATCCAATTGCTCAACTTTAATATGCTAGTGTAATTGGAAGTTTTATATATGCACTGCATTGTACAAGATCAGATATTTCAGATGTTGTTTGTAGACTTACTAAATACACTAAAAATTCTGGTACGGACCATTGGAAGTCCATTGAGAGGATTTTTGGTTATGTAAAAAGAACCAAGAGTCTAGGAGTCTTTTATAATAAATTTCCAATAGTACTTGAGCATTACTCGGACGCTAGTTGGTTCACTAGCATGAGTGGCAAGAATTCTACGACCGGGTGGATATTCACATTGGGTGGTGGTGCGATCTCTTAGGCTTCTTAAAAGCAAAATGTGATTGCTCATTCCACTATAGAAGTTGAATTTATAGATTTGGCTACTGCATGGAAAGAGGTAGAATGGTTCAGGGATTTGTTACTTGATATCAAGTTGTGGAAACAGCCTATACCTTCAGTTTCTTTATATTATGATAGTGAAGCAACTATGTCTAGAGCTCTAAATAAGATATACAATGATAAATCTAGACATATTAGTTTAAGACATGAGTATCTTAGACAAATGTTAAGGGATGGTGTTGTGATTGCTGTATATGTAAGAACATACAACAATTTAGTTGATCCTTTGACTAACCCTTTACCAAGAAATTTAGTGAATGCAACATCATTGGGAATGGGATTGAAACCATTTTTCTAAATTTGTTTAAATGGAAACTCTACCTTTATTCCAGCACTACCACTGGATGAAAAAGATTTAAAAAGTAACAACAAGTTGTTAAGTAATTGCGAACACTAATAGTTTGTACACAAGGTTACCCACTAGTATGTAAATGGGAGGTTGAATATATAATAAGTTATATTGTTAATGAAATGTAATTACTTTCAAAGTGCTTTATTGCATAATGTTGGAAAGTGTTTTAACCGATGTGATCATAGAAGTGGTGCCGCTTTTGACAAAGGTATGATTTAATTTGTAAATGATCATGAAACTAGGATGGAGCACATGACCAGTAATAGTGCTAAAACGTTTATGGATTAGATAAATGTTTAAATACCATGTATATGGTATTGCTTGGTAAATTACAAATCTTGGTTTGATATTTTAAACAACCATGATTTGATTAGCTACAAGTGATATACTAACACTAAAAGAAAATTTTAAGTTTAACAATACTTATCTTTATCATGATGCTTTTTATGTGTTAGTTTGTCTATTTCATTGACAAACTAAGTAGGGAATTATTTAAATAGTTTGTGATTTGAAATGAAATTAAAAATTATTAAGACTCATAACTTTGGACAAAGAAATAGTTCTCAGTATATTGAAAACCTATATAAAATTCATCCATGAATTGATGTGTGATTCTGAGCCGGATTCGAATCCTCCCATGGATTGTGAAGATTGTGGACTGGATTCATGCCTTAGATTTAAGACAGAATGTGAAAAACTATTCGAATAGAATCTGACTCATTAATTCGGTCGAGTATATAGTCAATCTGGTCATGGATTTGAGAATTCGACCCACCAATCCGGCCGACTACATAGTCAATCCACCCATAGATTCGAAGCATTTATTGGTTTATTCATTAAAGGAGACAGAAGAACTTCTTGATGACTATTACAATGATGGAACAGTTTTGGCATTTTTGCAAACTCTTGATGGTCATTTAAGTGAGGAAATTGTGACTCTTTAGTTTTGGTATCTTTTGGGATGTCTCTTCCTATATAAATAACAAGTTTCTAACATAATAAACTGACTTAACCATTTGATAATTTCTTAGTAAAAAGATCTTTTGATTTTGCTATCAAAAGTTCTTCATTCTTGTTGTATCCTAGAGGTATATTGCCTAAATATAGAAGTAAACTATTTAGTGTAGTGGGGGTAATAACAGTACCTTAAGGATAGTGTTTATACACACCTCAAGAATCATTAACAAACTCTCTATTTTTGAGAAATTTGTTAGTGAAAATTCTACACTCTTCTATTGTGTAGCTCAATTTTCTTCCAACAATTAATTGATTGAATATATTAGTAGTTGTGAAAATACTTGTGTCTTCTGAATGTAAAGTTGACATGGATCTTATCATCATCTACTGTATCTTTTTTTTTTATCCGGCATTAATTAGCAGGGTCGCGTAAATGATCGCAAGCAGCTTAGTTGTTCATTTCTTAGATGGATTCCAACAAGCTCAACACTCAAATGCAATGTTTTCAAATTCGGACCACCCAGCGAACCAGCTGCCTGACACCGTTTCGGTTTCAACTGGTTGAATCGGGCAAGTTGCCAGCTCAATGCATTTATGTATTTTAAAAATTAAAAAATCGGAAAATTGTCAAGTCCTTTTTTCTTTCTTTCTTTCTTTTTCTTTTTTTTTTTTTTGGTGGCTGAAGATGAATTCTCCAGATCTGTGGCATCTCTCAGTTCATCTTCATCAAATTAAGAAGGGTTACATCTAACTAGCATTAATTTTCACTTTGCTCTACTTAAAACAAAAAAACACAAATCTCTCCATAACATGAAGAATGGTAAAAGAGAATAATTTACTTAAAAGGGACTACTATGAGATCTTCCATATACAAAAGCAATAAAAGAGAACTTCCAACAGAAAGTAAAAAATTGCTATTCAAGAAAATAATAGTCCAAATGAAAAGGAAAACAATTGCTATTCAAGAAAATAAATTTCAAACAAAAAAGAAATTGCTATTCATGAAAACAAACTTGAAACCAAAAAAAAAAAGGAAAAAAAATTGAAACATAGATAAGAAAGAAACAAGAAAACTTCAAGCCAAAAAGAATTGCTTTAAATCGATTAGGAACCAACATCACCCATTTAGTATGATCTTCATCATCCAAGAATAGAAAATGACGACATGTGATGTAGTCGGAGGTTCTCAGAGCGAAAGAAAACATGAAGAAGGTTGTAAATTTGGATTTGTGGAGAATTACTCAAAAGAGAAAAAATGGGAAAGAACTCGTGCTTCTGGACAGCAATGTAGCAGATCAAGTTCTGGTGTTTCTCTTTAATCGGTTACTCTATTTAGATATAAGTAAACCAATAAAGGACAAATGATTAGTAGAAGACTTTTTATTAGGCTTGAATTAGCAATAGATTTGGTCAAGGTTTTAAAATCCAAACCGTTTGTTGAATCGGAAAAATTACCAGGTTATGGGTCACTGGTTCAACTATTGCGGTGACAGTTTTTGACTTGTGATGTCATAAATAAATAATAAATAAATTATATATTATTACTTTTACCATATCTACAATCTGCACATTCTTCTATAGAAATTTAGACATATGATCATAATTATAATTCTTTTGCCAATAAGATTAAAATAAAACAAAATAAAATAAAAGTAAAGATACAAAGCAAAATAAAAGAAAAACAAAGAAAAAAAGAATTATGATTATGTCAATATGACAAGTTTGATATCAAGAACATAAAAATCTTATTTTAGAAAATTAGTAAATTATAAAATTAAAAAAAATCATAGATTAGGAAATGAAACTTGCACATGTAGGTCAAGCACAAAATTGAACTTTGTTGGAGGAATTTGAGAGATTAATGGTGAGATTATGAAGAGAGGGATGATGAAGAAGAGAAGAACTTGGTGGAAATTAGGTAAAAAATTATAAATAAAATAAAGAATGAAGGTTGGAATCTTTTAGTCTTAACTTGAACTAATTATAGGCTGCTGTTATTTAATTAGTTTCTTTGCTACATTTTTTAAAACTTTTGTCCATTTTTTTTAAAATTTTGACTAATAACTAATTGAATGAACTGGACTAGTTTAGTAAAAACCATTCCGATTCAATAGTTCACTAGTTGGACCGGGCAAGTCAGCTGGTTTAACTAAATAAAGCAGATTTTTAGTCCCACTAATTTTGAGGCATAACCCGACTCGGACGGCCATCTGATCGATAGTTCAACCAGTTCAATCGGGTGGTCCGGACTAAGTTTTAAAATATTGGATTTGGTATTAGACATGGAAGTCCACTACATGTCATGTCTGATGGTTTTTGACTAGTTTTTGACGGTTTCATTTTTTTGACCTTTTTTCTTTTTAAATCTATTCTGGCTTTGGCACTGAACTGGATCCGGGGTTTGATGGTCTAAGTGGTCAAACCCGCCAGCCTGGTCTGATATTAAAATCATTGCTCATGAGGTCCATCCCCATTCGTGAGGTTCGGTGGAAAAGGAATCAAAGTATATTAATAACATGGATACTGTTTAAGTGTGTTGAACGAGCGAGCACTAAAAGTACACTACTGTACACACTGAAAAGACACCAGTGCAATATTAGAGGCCCACAAGGCCGGTTAAATAACACTATTTATAAATGAATAAGAAAGAAAAGCACACGGCATTCTCAAGGACCTCGACTTGAACCAAATTGGCTTAGCTAAGTTGGCCACCAAGGTAGAGATTAAACCTCTCCTTGAGTGTAGGTCATGGAATCAAATCTCATGACCTGCATTTCTCATCAAAATTTCTTGAAAAATTTATCAGCGGGTGCGTAGACACCCGTCTGGTCCAGTGGTAGTTTAGTCCTCACTAGATCCCTCAATTGACTCATTTGGATCCACCCCTCCCCATAGTATAGACTAAGATTAGGCTAAAGTAGGATTTGTCGTATAAAAAAAAAAAAAAAAAAAAGGACCTCGACTTGTCTTCGTCCGCTCACCACTCGTGACTTAGGTCTTCTGTCCGTCCCCTTTTGCCTCTATACACCTTTTCTCTTTTTGTCAAAAAAAAAAAAAAAAATTCACACATCAAACGTACAAATGAAGTAGAATACGAACTTACTCCTAAATTTGATTTTGTGGTAAGGTCGTATTCTACTGTTTGCTACTTAGATAGTTTTTTAAAAAAATAATTAAAATGGTGCCCTGACTCGAGAGGAGAATGGATAGGAGAGAGTCAAAAGTGTGAACTTTTAGATTGTAATTTGAGCTGTTATGTGTTTAGATTCTTAACCACCTACGTTAGATTTTGGATGCAGCTGCTACAATTTTCTGACATATGAGATTTGGGGCCTATTGTTTAACTATTACTGTTTCCTTTTCTTTTTCTTTTTCTATATCAAAACTGGTACTGGTTTTCTTTTTTTTCTTTTTTTTTTTTCAAATACTAACATGCGCATTTAGGGTTCTTACTTTGATGTACTAGTTACAATCGGTTAATTTGAGATTACTTAAAGAGCTTGAGCATCATTTTGTTTTTGTGAATTGAAGGTGACTCTACCTATCATTTATTTTAAACCTGGATTTAGGTCTTAGCAAGTAGCAATTTACGTTACAGTTCCAATCTTAAGTCTGATATATTCTCCAACAGCTTAACCTGCCGAAATATTATTCTCTACCATGGTTCCTATAGATTTTCTTCTCTCTTTTTTTTGTTTACTTTTTTTATCCCATATAAGTGAGAGGTCTTGAACACAAAATTTCCCATTTAAAATCCCTCCCATCTTACCACCCAACCCAAACATCCCTTAGTCCCAATAAAATTTCACCCAAATTAGTTGGATCTAGATCGTTAGCCCATATTTGATAGGATCTCATTAAATAGGACGTGTTTTATGTACTAAACATCTTTAAAAGAATAATTACATCTTAGCAAAGACTGCTCTATTGAAAATATAACCATTTTACATGTATTTTGCATTTTATTGTTAAAAAAGATTAAGATCAATAGAAAATTAAAATGATGATCAATTGTAGCAATTCAATTAAAGTGATCTGAATTTTGGGCATAAATTTCAGTGACATTAGGATATTTATTCCAACATAAGAATATGTGACTACTCAAATGAGTCCATTCTATTATTAATTTAAAAATTTGAAAACAATACGAAGATTGACATTTTCTTTTAATCATTAATTGCAAATAAATATTAAGTAAACAAATTAGGTAGTGGTAGTTTCTTTTCTTTTTTTATTTAAACATTTAACAAACTATCAAAGGTGTTGCGCCACAAATATACCACCGTTGATTCACCCCACTGTCGCCGTGTATTTCCAACTCAAACATCTCCTTTGTGCAAATGCTGTGCAGACAACTTTTTAGAATTTTTGCACCATTGACGCACCATGATTAACGCTCTACAGAAGAATTCTAGTAACGTAATGCTAGTATAAGAGATTCAAAATCCATGGTTAGGTAAAAAGGTATTTGATAGTGAATTTATTATATGCTTTATTTATGAAATTGCTCTTGCAATTTTGGTAAATTATTGTGCTATTCCATGTATTCTTCTCATAATTTGTCTTTGTTGATGAATTTACGGGTTTGTGATTAAAAGAAGTTTAATACAAGGAGTTTTAGAAGACTTGTGGAGAAAGGACGTGGGCGTGGTTGGTGAAACTTGTGAAGTCAAGAGTTCTCAAGGAAGAAACTAAGGATTATTTTATCGTTTGAGGAGTTATGAGGCCACAATTGATTCTACTAATTATCAGAAGTACCGATGTTTTGGGAGTCTTGGCATGTGCTTATTTTTCTGATAATACCTCTCCAATAGCTATCTTATCTACTTATCTTATCTGATGAGTAGTTGGAAAGAGATATTTATTCTTTTTAAGAAACTTGCTTAGAGATAATGTTAGACTAGAATAAATAGGGGAAGAATAAAGAGATCAAAGGATCCCTTTACTTCAACTTTTCTTCTTCATTTTTCTTTTCTCAAGAGCAAATATTCTATTCTTTATTTTTCTTGGTTGATTTTCTCTATGAGGAGCAGCTAAGGCATTATTCTAGTTGAAGGATAATCAAGATTTTGGTTTAGCAATAATTGTGAGATCTAATTTGTTTTTACTGTTTTATATATTCATAAGTATTTGTTTTTACTGTTTTAAATCACCAAATCTATAGTTTTTTGATAGTTTAATATTTGTGGCAGCTGGCATAATGGGATTTGTGTTAGGGAAATGTATGTTCTAATCTAAATGAACCAAATTTGTGAATTTGTTGGTTAGAATTGGTAGCTTTTCTAAATCTTAATGCTGTTAATAGATTAAATCCTAAGAGCTTGTTTAGGATTATCTGTTGATTCGGGAAGTAATTAAAGAACTTGTTTTAATTACCAAGGAAGTAAGGAAAGGTAGGGAGTTAGAGATTGTTGATGACCATAATCATTTTATTTGTGAATATATAAATTGATTTTTGCATCAATGATCAATTGACTAAACCAAATGCCAAGATGAATCCTTTGACTAGAAGGTTTGTTTTCATTGAGTTAGTTTTATTTACATTATTAATTTTTTTCACTTATTGTGGCATCTAATTTCTTTGAAAATCCCCCATTTAATATCTTAAATTTTAAAGGAAATAAATTCACTAGTCCCTAAGGATATGACCTTACTCATTACTATTTACAAAATTTATATTTTGGTTGAGTAAGAAATTTTATTTTGTTGGATTCGACACCCATCAGTATTGTTAATCAGTATGCATGCTCACATTCGGGCAGCAATATTCTTGGTTCATTGCAGAGTGCGATTCTCAAATCTTCGATCATGGACCAATTTGGTTCCTAAGCTCGCTGTGCTTGATCCTTAAATGTATGTTTACCGCTAGGACCTTTTTTTTTTTTTTTTTTAAAATTTGGATGAACTAAGAACCATTAATAGCAGTTGATTTACAGTGGATGAAAATTATGTAGATTGGGTATGCATATAAAATGTCAGTTTTGGATGGGGAAAAAAGTTGTATATACCGTTATTTAGTAGTTGCCAATGCCCTAAATTTTATCTCTTAACTTCAATTTTGGTGAAAAGGAGAGGAAAGTCAAGGTATGCATAGCAAAATGGAGTTACAGATTGATAATTTCTGCATGATACTTTCTTATTCTTCTTGAAAAATTTCCCAATCCCCCCCCGGGAGCATTAAGTTCAATGGCTAAGAGTCTAAAGTACAGTCAACAGACAATTGTTCTCCTGGGAACTACCTTCTCTTCTTGTGTTTGTTGAAGGAAGTCAATCACCCTGTGATCGGTCCTAGTTGAGAAGTTGGGAGCAAAATGTGATTTCTTATGAATTTAAGAAACTAATTGGCTCATGGTCTAAAATATAGGGACTAGAAGTGTCATCAACCACCTCAATTAAGGGTAAAATATGGTACTATATATCTTGGATGAGGCAATGGACAAATGCCTCGTTTGGTCTATTTTTAAGAATCTTGGATACTTTCCATTCATGGAAATCTGTCTAAAGTTGACATTGGTTTATGTACATATTGATAAGAGATCATTTTACCTGTAATTAGTGTGTTATTTAGTGTTATTTGTATGGTATTTTTTAGCTTTATTTAAGTGTTTTAAGTTATTTTGATTAAAAATTCTCCAAGTTATATTTTCTTGTAATTTAGCCAAATTGAATGGATTAATATGCAAATTGAAGTTGTTCTTGTAGGATTTGAAGCTTTGTTCATGTTTACGTATTGATTGGAGAAAATATTTCAGTCGAATTTCATCTAAGGAAGTTTGAATTTCAAGGAAATATTGAAGAATTGAAACTGCACGTGAAATAGAAGGAAAAACTGGGGAGGTCGATAACTCGAATTGACCATGCAACCTCATGGATTAAACTCTCGGATTGGAATCCGAAATCAACAGACAGATCTGAGAGGATCAATCTGACCTCAAATGCAGTATGAAGATCCTTGGATTGTGCTCAACAGGCAAAAGAAAAATATAGGGGAGATGGATCCAAGGGGCTATGGAGCCGATCCGACCTCAAATCGAGGCCTCGGATCTAGTTTCGATTTTTGGAATTTGCAGAATAAGTGATGCTTATTTCACACTTACGTTTTGGACTTTTCTTTAGAGGAAATTTCAACTAGAAGACAGCTATTTGAGCGAAAGTCGCATGAACAAACATCTTCATACCTTTTAAGGATAATGATTTTTCTAAACCAAAAAAAAAAATCGAGAGATATTAGGTTTGGTAAAAAAAGTAAGAAAGAGAGAAAGGGGGAAAGAATAAAATAGATAGAAAGGAAAGAACCCTTTCTTCTTTCTAACAAAGTAGATGTAGTTTTATTCATTTTTTGTGGGAGAAAATCTTGAAGAACAATAGATGTAATCCTTGTTTTGCTGGCAGTGAACATGATGAAGTTTGGAGAATGTGGTACTTCTTTGAATGAGTATTTCTTCTTCTCTAATCTCTTTATTGTTTGAAAAGATGTGTGGTTATATCTTGAGTTTGAGTTTATATGTTAAAAATAGCATGTCAAGCTAGATCTACTTGTTCTAGGGGTAGATGAAGCTTTTCATTGCTTGATTATGGATGATTGATGTTGTTTTGACCATGCTTGTATTTGTTAGTTCATCTATCTATGCTTTAATATTTGTGAGTGCTTGATCTCCATTTGCAAGTCATATTAGTTGTTATTAATCTATGGAAATAGTTGTAAACAATGGAACAAAGATAGAAGAAGGCTAAGTAGTAGGCACATGGAAGTAGTGATACTATTAGGTGGATATTATTTGATTTCTTATACTTGATTCAGTTGATACTTGTGATTTTATCATGAAAGTAGGTAAATCCAAGTGTTAGCTAGCTTGGTTCATTGGCGAGTGCAAGTTACGATTGGTTTAGAGAAATCCATGTCCAGTAAGGCAAGTGAACAGGTCAAAATTGATATTGATTTTCATGATTACGTGTGATTAGTGGATTCTATGCCCCTAGAACACTTGTGTGAGTTAAGTATTCTTCAAGAAAGTTAATTTTTATTACATCTTTTACTTTTTTATTTGTTGAATTTAAGTAGTAATTATTGGACAGTCTTAGATAATAGAGTAAGCTAATATCCTTAATAATTCAAAAGTGATCCTTGTGGGAATGATCCTAATTCTTTATATTACAATTAACGGACTGTATACTTGCAATACAACGAGGAATTAGGTATTAAAATTTAGAATGAAGGTAAATTCACAACTAAGTTTTTGGCACCGTTGCCGAGGAATCACAGCAATGCTAGGGATAAGCAAGCTTCATTAGGCTAGACATTGTGTTATATTTGTTCAATATTTAGTGTTAATAGGATAGTAAATAATATTTCATTTTTTTTATATATAAATCAATTGTAATTTCTTTTGTTGCATGCACAGGGGTATATGTGCAAATCTTCCACTGGAATCTGAAATTGAATGGACCTTGAGAAGGTTGAGGAGATTAGCATGTTGTGACGACCCCACTTCTCCTTAGGGAGAATCCTAGAGTATCCGCGAGCCGCCTGCCTCTCGCCAGGACTCACTCACTAAAATTAGATATAAATACAAACATTCATTCTTAGAACCACATTTAAAATCTATCAAAATCACTAGTTCGACTTTCAAGTATAAGCCCCATAATTTTCAAAGTTACAGGAATAACAACGTCAGGTACAATATTACATCAATTTCACAAACAGTTTCAATCTTATACAAAAGTGAGGAAATCCTACAAAAGAACTAAATTCCTCGAATTTCAAACTCCACTTCAAAACCTGTTAAGGAAAACAAAGCTTATGGGTGAGCAAAACTCAGTGAGGTCAAGACAAACATGCATAGGCAAATCAAAACAGTTAAATAAATTAATAAAACAGTAAAAGAGAAAAACAGTTAATAAAACATTTAAACAGCACAATTTGAAGGATACAATTGGCTAGCTCCACATTTCCGTAATTCTCTACAATTATGTCCTTTACAAGCATCAATTCAAGTCACACGTTGACACTCCATCAACCACTTACTCTCACAGTCCATATTCACCACTTTTATCCCTCTCTCGTCTACTTACACCCCCTTGACCGGGCCCGAATTCCAACATTTAAATTGTGATTGGCAACCCACTATGAGTATGCCATAGTCGGTGGACTCATTCCAACCGACGTAATTTAAACAGTAATAACCCATGGTTCACCCATCCCTTACCCTAGCCCCTGTTGCCGGACAAGGTGAAGGGATTCCCAATGGGGTTTGGGCATCCCCGCAGTTATAAGCAAAACAAGCAGTGTGACAGCCCTACCTCACCCTAAGGGGTGCCAAAGGGTTTAGCGGGCCATCAGCCTAACTCTCGCCAGGAATCAATCACTCGAGTAACTAAAACACTTGGAAAGTGAACGTAAATAACCATTCCAAACCAAACCACAAATAATAACATTACTAAATTCAACTTACAACTCTCATTCCCAAATTACAGTTCAAAGTACTTAGGGTACAACCACAATACCATCTCACAGGCCCAAATACAACAAAAGTCCATCCATCCATGATTACAAATGATACAAGAAATAATCCAGCCCATCACGCTAAGATGGTTCACAACTCATACTTTCCTTCGTCACAAGCCCTGTGGGGGAAAAATAAAACATTTTGGGGTGAGCTAGAAGCTCAGTGAATGTCCAGTGAAAATAAGGAATTCAAGGACCTTTGAGTTAAATGTCACTTTGTAAAACATTTGAGTTTTCAAGCCATCATTCCATCAATACTCAATTTAACAAACAACATACAGTAAACAGTAATTCAGTGCACATTTAATTCCAGTATTGGAAGGATACAGTATTCTCCGAGAGCAGTTGCAGTCCGTCTTGTCGGTCAATCACTCTCCTACTCCTCCTTATAACACCCAGTGGTAATACTCGAGTATACCGTATAGTACCCTAAATTACCAACCTACCCGACCGAGTTCGCTTCTGGCTCGAATAGGCCGATAACGAAGGGGGAAAGGCCTTGTTCAGCCAATGTGATAAAGTACACATGGCCTACAGTCATGCACAAGTAATATACAAACAATGGAATAGTAGACAGTTGAACAGTATATTATCAGTTAGGTCGAGTGCGATAAAGTACACACTCGCCTAGAAACAAGTATTTAACACTTATGTGATCAAGTAACATCAAGTATTCATCACATAAGCATGTAATTCACATAACATACAGGAAACACTCACAAACTCTTCATAATTTCACTTGTAAAGCATTTCATTTGGAAATGATAGTAAATCATTTCAATAAATCGTTCCTTTGGAAACCATAGCCAGATTTCATTTGAAAGGGGGTTGAAACACTCACAAATCCTTCATAAGTTATTTCACTGGTAAAAACATTTTACTTGGAAATAGTGGTAAATCATTTCTTGGTAAATACTAGCAAATCATTTCACAAATCATTCATTTACAAACCATGGCAAGATTTTCCTTTAAAAGAGAGTTAGAACACTCACCTCAATCCACTTAAACGAGTGAGCAAAGAAGAAGGCTAAACTTCGTTAGTTGGTTCACCCTCGACAAAGTCTTGGGCACCTGAGCCAAAGTTCAGCTATCAGATACTAGCCAAAATATCTAAAACTCAAAGTCTTAACTCAACTACTCAGAATCGCCAAACCCTCACTACTACAGTTTCTTGTTCGGACCATATCTAAGATTACTCTCGTTAAACTAGGCAAGGCTTATGGGTACGGAAGCTAGACTCGGAGAACTACAATTCACCAGAAACTTCACTTTCAAATTCATTTTGTAATATAGGTCAAATCAAGACGTAAGATTCAGTAGCAGCTAAAGCACAGTGTTATCAGTTTCAAAAACAAGCCAACGAAATCTTACGGTAAAAATGCCAAATTTTGTACACTTATTCTTCTATATATATATATGCTAGGTTTATACCAAAATTCAGTCAAAAAACTCATAAGGGAAGTCAAAGTTCTAGACGATTAAAATCACTCCCTGTCTTGAAACAAACTTGCCCAAAATTACATGTTTACCCGAAATCAGTGGAAACACAACTTTTCACCATTAAAATTCATAGCTTCACTTCATTAAATCATGTACTTATAATTAAACATAATACACATTTATTTAGGCAAAATCTCTTCAAGAAAAATCACAAAATTTCGAAATCCAACTTTAAAATCACCAAGTATGGGTTCGGCCATCTCATACAATTTTCTTCCAAAATTTTCAACAACAAAACCCTACTTTCAAGCCATATCAAGACTATTTTCACGAATATCATATAAATCCACAATCAGGTCCTCAAGTCAGCTACCTAAAATCCACTTCAAGTCCGCTACCTAGGTTGGGAATCCAAGAGCCCAACTCAAATGCTTCATACATAAGCATTCTTATCAAAATAAACCATAGATCTAACAAATCTACTGCTAATAAAGTTAAAGCTAAGATCTTTAAGGATTATACCTCCAGATCTTTTCAGATCTAGCAAAATCAAGGAAGATCTGATGAAGTTCCACCCACAGATGATGTTCTATGCTTCAATACCTCGAGATCCTCCAAGTTTTCCCACAGATCTACTCGCTTGAAGTTGATTTCTTCCTCCAAGTTCAAGAACAAGAAGTTGCCAAGCAAAAGGAAGCTTTCTTCTCTCTTCCTCTCTCTCTCTCACCCACGAATTTCTCCCTCTCTTTCTCTCACACACTCGGCTACAACAAGGAGGGAAATGAACCAAGATCAAGGCTTCCTAATGGTGTCTTCAAGCTTCAAGAGATGGAAGATGAAGAAAACTTGTTTTCTCTCTCTATTTTTCTCTTCCAAGAATCGGACCAGCCCCTCTCTCTCTTCGCTCTCTCACGGCTGCAAGAATGAAGTGGATGATGGCCGTCAATGGTGGCTTGAAACTCCAAGGAGGCAAGGAAAAAGAAGGAAGAAGGAGAAGAAGAAGAAAGCTTGCAATTTCTCTCTTTTCTCTCTCTCTCTAGCCGGTTCTCCTCTCTCTCTCTAAGGCTCCAATGGCTGCTGAAAAATGAATGGAAAGGAAGCAAGAAACAAGCTTTAAGGAGACATAAAGTGTGGTTTCCCTTAAATTAGGGAAAAGTGGTAAAAAAGCCACTTTTTGTCGCGTCGACGCGCGACACTCTAACTTTTACTGGTTTATCTCATTCCTACACTGTCTAACCTTAAATATATATCTATAATATCTCTACATATGCTCGAATTCATCTTAGAGTCACTATTCATGCTCTGGATCAAAATTCAACACTTAAACTGGTCGAAACCACACACCGGTAAATAATTTTTGAAAAATTATCTAAATTAGAAAATACTAATTCAAATCATAAATTCACTAATATTTGAGTGAAAGTACATAATATTATTATTTTTATCATTATCATTCATTTTCTGATAAAAATAAAATTTTCGAGCCCTCACAAACAGTTCAAGCAATCAATCAATTATATTTTAAACAGTAGAACTCAATTAGAGGCAAATTCCAATAAGGTGAGCGCGATAAAGTACACGCTCACCAAGTCACACAAGCATGCTTTTTAAATCATTTACATTATTTAAAACAATTAATTAACATGCACTTGAACATTCACCAACAAAAGAAATCAAGTAAAAGTATGCAGGTGAGATCACTCGAGTGCCTCGAGATTCACGCCATAGTTCCCTTGGCCACCTGAAGCAAACGTGACTAATGATCAACAATTTATTGTCTCACTACAGCTAGTGAAAACTCTTTTTCTCAAGAAAATTGTTAAAATTGTAAAACTTTAAGGAAAAGAAATTATACGTAGCTTAAGTGAGCTACACCAACCCAAGAAACTCAATGAGAATACAATTAAAGTCAAGAAAGTGGAAAAATCAAGGTAAGAGGTTGAAAATAGGTCGTTTAGGGTTTCAAGGTCAAGAAATCCCTTTTTCAACTAGAAATAGTTCACTGATATGAATAGTGTCAGCACTATTTAAAAATTCATATCTTAAGTTTCGCAAGTCAGAAAACTAAAACAGTTATACAGTTGGAAAATAAATTTTGAGTACTACAATCCCCTAGAAGACACTTTTAGAGATTCAAACCACAAGTAGGTCAAATATTTACTCCAATTCGAAAATTCATTTTGGTGCAAAACAGAACAGTCATGAAAATCAAGGGACTTTGGAAAATTACTGGTAGCAGCACATGTGGAGGAAAAATCTGAAATTTTTATAGCTTGAAAACCTATGAGTCTAGTTTCAAATTCCACTAACAGCACTCCATTTGGATTTTTCTCCACCAAGATATAAATAGTTTCCCAAAACTGGTCAGTGACCAATTCCTGGTTTTAGAAACTCAATATCACTTGGAAAATTCCATTTTTCTTTCAAACAATCACCAAGATTCTTGCTCAAAGCAATCATATGATCATAATACAACATTCATAACAGAATTTGAGTGGAATTTAACCAACAATTATTAACAAAAGTCAAGTGGAGCTCGGCTCATCTTACCCAAATTTTGGACAGCACACACTTAGAGATTTCAACAATTCTCTCATCAATTTTAATCATGCAAACATCATCCATTTCTCTTGAAATTCAACCCAGATTTCAAACTACTCAAGACAAACCATAACATAGAATATCATCTCAAGAGAATTTGGAAAATTGGCTGGAAAATTCAAGAAAAATTCGGACAGCAAGTTAGGCCATTTTCCAACAAAATATAAGGGTTTGAGCAGCAGGGGTATTTTGGTTATTTCACTCAACACAGTGCTCCTATTGGGCTGTAATTTTGTGAGTAGATAGATAACTCAATTCTCTACAGCTTTCATGTTTAGTGTAAGAGCTAGTTTGGTCATTAACATAGAGAAATTTTCACTACAACAGTGAAAACAAGGCATAACAGTCTTGGTTTTCAGCAAATTTTAAAAATTCGCCAAAATTCACAGAAATCGAATTAGCCCCTGAAATTTATACCACTGAAATACTTACAAATTTGGCCCCCGAGCAAGAAAATATAACCATTTCAACATGAGACGAAAAGCTGTCCTGACACAGCGTTTTTCCAGATTTGAGGAGCAGTTTTGAGACATCATTTGAGCAACGAAATGGTACTGGAAAAACACCAAATTTTGCAGGCATAAACCTCAGTATGTGAGCTACATTTATACCAAAATTTAGCCAAAAAATCATACGGAAAGATAGTGATCAACCCGACCAAAATAGGGAAGCAGAAAACAGTGAAAATTTTTCTAGATTTTGACTTCTTCTTTCTATGCAATTTTACCACACCAAATGGAATGATTTTTGCAACTAAATTTATACACGTGTAGACCAACATTTCAGCTCTCAAAACAACCAAAAACCCACAAAATTTTGCAGCCAAAATAGGACACAAAAATAAAAAATGCAACCAGCCATAACTCCCCTCTCCTTCTCTCGATTTTTCCTCTTCCTTTCTTCCTAGCTTTCCAACTCCAAAACTCAACACAACTTCATTCCATCACACATACACATCATATCAATCCAACAATCAATAATTTCTGGAGTTCATAGAGCCCACAAAAACATCCAATTCAACAAAATAACAGTAATGATTCATCAAACTTAGAGCTACACAATTGAAGTCAAGAGAGCAAAGTTGTGATGGAGTAATATACCTCCCCTTTCTCAAGTAGAAACCCTAAGTTGGAAGTGATCTAGAGTTGCACCAACACTCCTCTTTTCCCCCTCCAAAGCTCAGCTCACACTCTCTCTCCTTGTTGATCCTCAAGCTCCAAGTGTGGTGTGTGGAAGACTACTCAAGCTCCCTTGGATGATTGATGCAGTTTTGGAGTTGATGTGCGAAGGTTTAATGGAGGTTTTTGAAGATGAAATGAAGGGGAAATTGGGGAAGGGAGATGCGGCTGAACAAGAGAGAAAAAGAGAGAGTTTTAAGTGTTTTGAAAAAGTGAAATGAGAAAAGGAAGAAAGGACATAAAGCATTGCTTAATGGTGCCAAAAGTCAACTTGAATTTGTGGTCCAAAATGCTCCAATTGGAGTTTAATCCTAATCACTCACTTCTAATCCCTCAATTCTACTAATGATCATTCTTATTCTCCAAAATTACGTCACTCTCAGTCCAAAGGTTTGTCTCGTGCCTTTTTTTGTTTTTCATAATTAAGTGACAGAAAAATTAAATTGAGGGTTAAACAAGGTTTTTAAAATAAAATGAGGTAATGTATGGTGTAATTGCAATTAAAATGATTTAAAACAATTATTCAGAGAAATTAAATAATTAATTAATTAATTAGGTCAGATAAAAATAAATTTTCGGGTCCCCACACATGTAATCAACAAAACCTGGAGCAACAAGGAGAAGGTGAGATATTCATTGAACTTCTATTGAACGAGACAATGGTGGAAGAAACAAATCGAAGAGTTCAATGGGATTTTGCATTGCCCGGACGTGATGGAACACAAGTGAATATTGCAAGGCCTATGGTAAATGCAAATAATTTTGAGTTTAAACCATCGTTAATTCAAATGGTTCAACAAACACAATTTGGTGGAAGTGCACTTGAAGATCCTAAGTCACATGTAGCTTCATTTTTGAAATATGTGACATTATTAAATTGAATGGAATTAGTGAATATGCAATTAGGCTTAGATTGTTTCTATTTTCATTGAGAGATAAAGCTAAATTGTGGTTACAATCACACACACCAAATATTTTCACCACTTGGTGGCATTCTCTAGAGCCTTCCTTAATAAATTCTTTCCACTCGCCAAACTTGCTAAACTTTGTAAAGATATCACAAGTTTTGGCCAAGAAGAAGGAGGGATCTCATATGAGACTTCGGAGCGTTTTGGGGAGCTACTACGTAGATGTCCACATCATGGTTTACCCAATTGGCTCATTATTCAATTTTTTTTATAATGGTCTCTTGTATCCTACAAAAACTCGTAGATGTGGCAGCCGAAGGTGCTTTAATGGGTAAGTCGGTTGAGGAGGCACAAAAGCTAATTGAGGAGATGGTCTCAAATAATTACCAATCGGCAAATGAAAGAGGTAACCAAAAAAAGATAGTAGGTATGTTGGAAATGCATACCCTTAATATGCTAAGTGCACAAATGAATAATGTTATTAAATTACTTAGCAAGCAATCCAATGTTGGTGCACGCTCATCATGTAATGTAAATGTTGCTTGTTGTGCTACTTGTGGAGGAGATCATGAAACCAATGAATGTGTTAATTTTACACAGGTATAGTATGTCAACAATTACAATTGCCAACTCCAAATCTCTACTCAAACACTTGTAATTTGAGTTGGTAAAACCCCCCAAATTTTGGATGAAGGGAGAAAAATATTCAACCGAGACCGATCAATCCACCCGACTTTCAACCTAGGCAATCTTTAGCCTTAAAACTGACTTGGGAGTTGGCAATTGAAAAATTGGCAAAATGCTTCCAATGATAAAATTGAGAAGTTGGTGAGAGTCACAACTTAACGGTCTGAAAGAATGGAGGGAAGGATGAGCCAAATTGATGGACAAATCGATCAACTCACTCATATATTTGGGAATGGTGAAGGACAAGTTGGTCAAATGGCAGATGCAATGAATCTTAGGCAATCGGCTGAATTACCGAATAATACAGAAGTGAATTCTAGGGAGCATGTAAAGGCTGTCATCATTAGAAGTGGTAAGTAATTGAGTGAACCTCTGGCGAAAAAGAAAGGAGAGAAGAGAATGAGGAAGAAAGAGAAATAGAGGAGAGTGAAAAAGTTGAAGAAAAATAAAGGAATGGAAAAGAGAAGGTTGTGGAATATGAGTTATCAACTTCGAAAACTGTTCAAATCCCACCACTGGTGCCTTTTGCTCAAAAATTAAAACCATCAAAAGTTGATAAAGAATTTGAGATATTTGTTAATATTTTCAAGTAGTTACATATTAACATTCCTTTTGTTGATGCTATTATGCAGATTCCTCCGTATGCGAAATTCCTCAAGGAGATCATGACCAAAAAAAAGAAAGATTGAGGATAGGGAGCAGATAACATTGATAGAAGAGTGTAGTGCCATTATTCAAAATAAATTGCGACCTAAGTTAAAGATTTCAGAATTTTCTATCCCATGCACCATTGGTAATGTAGAGTTTTCTAAGGTGTTATGTGATCTTGGTGCAGGTATGTCTTTGATTCCTTTAATTGTGACTAGGCAATTAGACTTGCTTGAATTAAAATGAACTAATATTATCTTATAATTGGCTGATCGATCTATTAGATATTCAATGGGCATATTAGAGAATGTTCTTGTTAAATTGTAAAAATTTTTCATCTTGGTCGATTTTGTTGTATTAAATATGGAAGAGTATGTTAATATGCTATTATTCTTGGTAGACCACTTTTGGCCACTATAGGTACTATGATCGATGTTAAAAGAATTAAGGTTAAATTTCAAGTAGGTGAAGACGAGGTAGAATGTGATTTGAGTAAATTAGAAAAATACCTCTCTTGCATCAATCAAGTCTATTCTCTAGGTTTATATGATGTTTCAACCAAAGAGGTGTGATAGGGATTTTCTTTACTCCTCAAATTTTAAATAACCTTGATAACCCTATACTACCGCAAGTATACGGATCGTTTATTGAGTATAGGGAAATAAGGTATCGATCCCACGAGGAAGAGTGTCAAGTACCGGTAATTTTTAAACTCCTCTATTATTTAGACTGTCACAAGCAAATTAAAAGGGAGAAGGAGGTCAAAGCCGACCTAAGGAAGAAGGATTAAGCGATTAAAACCGACCGCTAGGTGTCGAAGACATCCAATTGGCGGTAGAAAGAAAATAACAAGAAAGCAAGTAAAGAGTGAAGATCCTAGAGATTTAGAATCCCTTATTAAGTTAGATTAGAAGTTAGTCAAGTTAATTATGTCCCTTCTCCAATGATTTGCTAAGGTATAACTTCCTTTTGTATGCCATCACTTTCGTCAATGGTCATGTGTAATGCAAGCTCTCATTTAAGATGAGCTAGTCACTCAGAACTGCTTTCACCAATTCCTTAACTCCTTGGAATCTTCCTTGACCTATTTTCATAGAGAAAAGAGAGAAACAAGTTAAATAAGCTCAATGAAGTTATAGTATAAAACCAAAACCAACCAACTATATTCACTACTTTCGTGAGAATATAAGTTAGTGTTTAAGATCTTAGATCTTATTGAAGGCAAGTTTTTCATTGCTCATCAACATCAAATCATTTATAGTTGGTAGCTAATCAACCATAAAGCATAAGCACAAGTCTTAAACAAGCAAAATCAATGAGGACATAAATAACTCAACTACTTCATAATCACAACTAAAACAAGTTCATCCTCACTCTAGGATTTGAGAGGCTTAACTAAACATACTACTACTAACTATACTACTAAACTAAAAAACTAGTGAAGACTACATTTTTGTAGTGAATCTAGCCTCCTCTCTACATGTTTTCAAATGTCTACAACAGGTCCTATTTATAGATGAATTCATCCATAAACTTCCAAGACTTTATCATGTGAATACAAGAAAAGTTTGGCCTCGAAAAGCCAAAGAAATTGGCTTCATGAATCTCTTGTCTTCATGCATTGAATCCATTGAATTTTAATCTCAAATGAGTTGTAAAGTTGTGTTTTTGATTGGCCATGAGTTGTTTTTTCAACTTCACAAAATTCTTCACGTAACTTTGGCTGAAATTCGTCCAAAAATTGAGCTGGAAGTGAGTTGGAAAAACTGAAATTCGGCTGCAAGTTGCAGCAGTCATTTTCTGAGGATCTGCGAGGTTGATCCGTGAGGAAGAGGCTCGCGGATCTACTTCTCCTGTCTCCTGTGAGAGAGATTCGCGAGCTATTTGAAATTTCCACTTGTTGGTTCGCGTATTGACTCGCGAATCTCCTTGAAATTGTGAAATCGGCATTTTTCGTCGTGAAATTGATGCGTTAATTGCTCCGACTTTTGACCCTTTGATTCCTCGTTGATTGAATTGCAATTTGCATTTTCCAATTTGGAACTTCATCCATTTCGTATTTCAATTTTCCAATTTTTCTTCCAAGCTTCTTGGCAAATATCCACATTTTCATCTCATTTGATAATTGAACAAGCAATCCTACAAAAACATGAAGATTTCACCACATTAATCCACAGAAATGCATTTTTCTATTTAAACCACAAAATGTAGAATTTCACTAGAAACCCAAGTTAATTGGCCATTAAACTGACAAAAACACACAAAAACTACATAATTAAACCTATTAAAAGCATGCAAAATGTTGACTTATCAAGGTGAGTCAAGTTCATTTTGTCTATGATCCTCTTGAGATTGGCTTGAATGGTGTAGGAATTCAAGAGGAAGATGTGGAGATGATCACCAATTTCTCGAGTATTCAAGCACCATATAGGAAAGGAATAACATATAAAGATAATAAAGATCTTGGAGTGAGCAAAGGACTTCCACCACCATCTTTTGAACAAGCACTAAAGTTAAAACTCAAACCACTCTCAAACCATCTCAAATATGCATTTTTTTAGAGAAAATGAGATACTACCGGTGATATTAAATGTATATCTTGAAGAGGGATGACTTGAGAAACTTCTTAGAGTTTTAAAGAAGCACTTAAAGGCAATTGAATGGTCTATTTCCGACATAAATGGAATTAGTCCAATAATATGCATGCATAGAAATTTTTTAAAGGATAATGCAAGGCCAGTGGTAGAAACTCAAAGCAAATTCAATCCGAATATGATGAAAGTGGTAAGAATAGAAATACTCAAATAGCTTGATGCAGGTATAATCTTTCCTATCTCTGATACTGCATGGATAAGTCCTATTCATGTAGTGCCTAAAAAGGGTGGAATCACTATTGTAGTAGGAAAAAAATGATCAAATGAGTCCCTCTCGAATTGTGGTGTATTGATTATAGGAAATTGAATGCACTGACAAGAAATGACCATTTTCCTTTACCATTCCTTGATCAATTATTGGAGCGTATAGTAGATTATGAATTTTATTATTATGGATTTTTAGATTATAACCAAATTGTTATTGCTTCCAAAGATCAAGAGAAAATCACATTCACTTGTCTCTATGGCACTTTTGTATTTAGAAGAATGCCATTTGGATTATGCAATACTCCTGCTACATTTTAAAGATGCATGATGGTAATTTTTTCTGATTATAATGAGAAAATAATGCAAATTTTTATGGATGATTTTTCAGTCTTTGGAACTATATTTGACAATTATTCTCACAATTTGGATTTAATTTTGTAGAGATGTGAAGACACGAATTTGGTGCTCAATTGAGAGAAATGCCATTTTATGGTATAAGAAAGAATTGTACTTGAGTATAAAATTTCATAAAAAAAAATGAGATGGATAAAGCAAAAATAGAAGTAATTGAGAGAATGCCACGTCTAATGAATTTCAAGGGCATTAGAAGTTCTCTTGAATATGCGAGTTTTTACCGATGATTTATCAAGGGTTTTTCTAGAATTTCTAAACCTTTGTGTGATTTATTATGTAAAGATACTTCATTTTCTTTTAATGATGAGTGTTTGGTTGAATTTAATAGGTTGAAGAAGGAGTTGATTTCGGCATCAATAATTACTTTATCGGATTGATCACTACCGTTTGAATTGATGTGCGATACAAATGACTACATTGTTGGAGTAGTTTTAGGACAAAGAAAAGAAGGAAAATTGTACGTGATTTACTACGCTAGTAAATTACTAAATGAAGTTCAACTCAACTATGCAACCACAAAAAAGGAGCTTTTGGCAGTGATATTTACCTTAAATAAATTCAGATCGTATTTAGTAGGATCTAAAGTTATCATCTACATAGACCATTCAACTCTTAAATATTTGTTGAGTAAAAAAGATGCAAAACCAAGATTGATAAGATGGATTCTTCTTTTGCAGGAATCCGATTTGGAGATTAAAGACAAAAAGGGGTCCGAAAACCTTGGGGGAGATCATCTTTCAAGAATGGAGAATATACCATATGAAGATCGCATGCCTATCGAGGAAGAATTTCTAGATGAATCCTTATTAGCAGTACAAAGATCACTAGAGTATGCCGATTTGGTGAATTACGTGATAAGCAGAGTTACTCCAAGGGATTTCAACTCTCATCAAAAGAAGAAATTCATCAATGATGCCAAGTATTAATTTTGGGAAGAGCCATATTTGTACAAACATTGTGCTAATGACATGATAAGAAGATGCGTGTCGGAATAAAATGTACATAGTATTTTAATGCATTACCATAACCGTGAAACAGGAGGACATTTTAGCACTTCAAAAATGGTGGGAAACATATGGAAATGTGGATTTTATTGGCCAATTATATGCAAAGATGCTCATAATTATGTTAAATCATGTAAAATGTCAAAGGACCGGTAACATTTCTAGGAGGAATGAAATGCCATTAACTATTTTTGTGGAGGTTGAAAATTTTGATTCACGAAGGATAGATTTTATGGGGCTATTTCCTAAATTTTACAATAATAAGTAAATTCTTTTAGCAGTCGATGATGTATCTAAATGGGTTGAAACTGTTGCTTCACTTGCTAATGACGCTAAAGTTGGGTTTAACTTCCTTAAAAGGAACATTTTTTGTAAGTTTGATGTCCCAAAGGCTATTATAAGCTACGAAGGTAAGCATTTTTACAATAAACCATTTGACACTTTTTTGCTTAAATATGATTGTAGGTTTAAAACTTCACTTCCATATCATCCGCAAGCAAATGGCCAAGTAGAGTTGGCTAATCAGGAAATTAAACTCATCCTTGAGATGACTGTCAACTAATCGAAAAAGGATTGGGCAATGAAATTAGATGATGCTTTATGAGTATATCAGACGGCATTTAAGATTCCGTTGGAGATGTCACCTTATCACCTTTTTTATGAAAAAGCATGTCACTTACCGATAGAAATTGAATAGAAGGCATGTTGGGCCATTAAATCGATTAATTTTGATTTTAAATATGCAAGTAGCAAGTGATTGCTTGAATTGAGTGAATTGGAGGAATTATGATTAACATCGTATGAAAATGCCAAAATATACAAAGGAAAGGTGAAATCTTGGCATGACATGCATATTCTTCCAAAACAATTTGAGGAAGGATAAAAAGTGCTTTTAATGTGCTTTAAATTGTTTCCAAGTAAGCTCACATTAAGGTGGTCTGGACTGCTCGTGGTTACTCGAGTATTTCCTTATGGAGCGGTAGAAATAAAGAGTGAAAATGGTATGCCTTTTAAAGTTAATGGTCCAAGATTTAAGCTGTATCTAACCAGTGAGATGGTGCCTATAGGGGTAGTTTACTACTAAGGAGAGTCATCTATATATTAAGAAAATGGCGTAAGAAGTTGAGCTTACCAACTTTAAACAAAGCGCTTGTTGGAATGCAACCCAACGTTTTCATTGCTTTTAAGTATTTTACTATGTTTAGATTTATTTTTGTTTGAGTTTTAATTCTACTGTGTGTTTATTGGTCATAGGTGTTGCTATATCAAAGGTGTCAAGGAAAAAATGAAAAGGGATATCAAATCTCAATTTTATGTTTCAAGAGCATGAGCTTATTGATTGTGTGCTAAAATGCTATTAGTATGAATTTAATGCATGAGCACATGTGAAATCATGGAAATGATTGATGGATGCTCTTAAAAGCACTACATTTGTAATTTGAATGTTCAAGTTATTATTTTGATCAAAGAACTCAATACTCAAATTGCAATGTGGATGCATTTGACGTGTTTTAAGTGGTTGGAAATTGCGTTTGGATTATTTTTCATGTGTAAGAAGCGTTGAATTAGTAAGAATTACATCAGAAGTTGTAGTTTTAATTTTTGAAGAAAATTTTGTTAGAATTGAAAATCCTGTTGAAATGTAATTGTAGAAAGATCTGAAGTCAGATCGAGGATGAAGCCCTTGGATCCAAGTCTCAGATGACCTTTCAATATCAGAAAGGCAATTTGAGTCTTTTTTCCTTTAGATTTCTTCCTCTTTCCCCTTGGACCGTGGAACCCGCTTACCCTCCTCCTTCAATCTTCAATTTCCCCTGATTGAACTCCAATTTCTCAACATCAAATCCTTCTCAAACCCTCAGGAAACAAAACCCCTCAACAATTTGCCATAAAAAACACCTACAATTCAAGTTTTGATTCAAAGTCTAGTGTTTTGGGAAAATCCAATTTCACAATTTTTTTAGGGGAAGGGTCATTTTGTGGTATTTCTTCATTCAAATCACTTGTTTATGCATCACTGAACATCCTTTGACTGATTTAAGGTGAGTTTTTCGACTAAATCATTCAAGCTTGCAAATTCATAATTTTTCAAATTTTTAGAATTTCTTGCAAATTTTCAATTGAATATTTGGTTGTGAATCATGATGATATAATGATGTTTTGGGACTTGATGAACTATTTTTGTGATTTACATTCTTTAATTTATTATTTGGTGTTTAATTCATAAAAGTTCATCATGGCTCTTATTGTAAATGTTGCTTGAATAGAGTTCAATTAGAAATCATTGAATTTATGCGTAGAAATTGATTGAATTTTGGTGAATTCATGTTTGGCAATAGGAAAATATTGAATTTGGGAAGAAGAATATGTAGATAAAGTGTATATTTCCTTGAAGTGTTGTGGCTTTTTTTGAGAATTACATGCTTTTGGACAAATGGGAGTGAGTATTTGCATTTAGGGAACATTTGTTGTATGACATTATGCTTCTTGTGAGTATGCTTCTTATGGATAGATTGGTGTGTCGGGGATGATTGCATGAGTCTTGTTGAGTGGTGAAAAGAAGAATTTTTTTTTTTATGTAAGGTGCATATTCATGTAATTTGTGAGAGATTTTGGTGAAATAATTTTTTAGGTGTAACTTCTTACATCTGGGGTGTAGTGGCAATGAATTGCACAAACATGTAGTTAAATTTATTATTTTTCGTTCAATGTACCTTTTGGTAACAAAAGTGATATTTTTTCACTAGAAAAGATACAATCGCAAGAACTAGAGGAAAAAAGGAAAGGTGAACGCGAGCCTACAGCATCTTCCTCTTCCTAGACACCTGAGGCTACTTTTACTCCTTCTTTGAGTGAAGAAGAGGAGTATCACAACTACAAAGACAGTGAGCCACATCAAGTCATCCACTGTAGGCGTTGCCACCTCCACCGCGTCCTATTTATGATACCATGCGGTTCACATCTGAAGATAACCAAAGATGGTATGAAGCTAGTTTGGTGAAGGAAATCATTACTGAAAAGCACTTGGTGCTGGAAGTCGATGCACACTACCATATCACTACAACTTTTGATCGACTTGATTAGGCGACCATCCTTTCTCTTCCTTAGCATTGCTAATCGAATTTGATTTGTGAATTTTATGCCAATATGGTGAACAAATAGAGCCACAGTGCCAATAGGATCGAGTCCTAGGTTTGGGGCCCACGGCTGATTGTAGAGTGTGACACGATCTCCACCCTCATCAATTGTCGGAATGAGGATAATGATATGAAAATAACAAAGGAATTTCAATCCCGTGAGCCTTGAGAGGTAGCTGTGGCTGTGCATCAACTTGTAGGAGCCTACTGGACTTTTAGAGGGATGAAGAAATTGTTTTTTGTGGATTCCTTTCAGGACCACTACCACTTGCTCTTGTATATTTTCGCCTATAACATCTTGCCCACGAAGAGTGGGAAGTGATAGTCAATTGGTGTTCAATCCCTGCATCTTAACAAAACTTGTTGAACTGATTAGAAATATACTTTGTTCCATTATCAGACTGAATCACTTTAATTGTCTTACCACTTTGATTTTCAATCCAAAATTTTAAACTTCCAAAAAAATAGTAGCCACCTCTGACTTTTGCTTCATAAAATAAATCCAACAATATCTACTAAAATCATCAATGAAAATTATAAAATACCTACTACCATTTAATGAAGGAGTTTTCATTAGACGACATACATCTATGTGAATAAGTTGAAACTTTTCTGATGCTCTCCAAGTTTTGTTATGAGGAAATGGCAATTTATGTGGCTTTTCCAATTGACAAACTTCACAAACTCCACCTTTTTCTTCAATAAAAGGCAAGTCCTGCACACAACTATTCTTATGCATATAGTTAAGTATAAAATGGTGATAGTGACACAATCTTTTATGCCATAATTGTGATTGATTCTCTAAACCTGAATATGCATTTGAACTAACCTTCAACCAATTTAGAGAATAACTTTTTCCATTCATCTTTACTAAAAAAAAGTTTACTTCCATTTTGATCATAAATGATGCAGGTACTATTTTTGAAGATCATAGAATAATTTTTGTAATCCAACACTCAATAGGTTTCGATTAATTTTAGGTACATATAAAACATCAGAAATTATTTTAGTACCTGAACCATAACTAATAACCATGTTACCTTTGCCTTTTACCTCAATACAGCCTCCATTCCAATTTTAACTTTGGAAATATATGATTTACCCAACTCCCTAAATATGGACTCATCATATGTCATGTGATAAGTACAGCCATTGTCAATTAGCCAAACTTCATTGGTGGTGCTACTTGCAAAACAAGTGGCCTCAAATAACTGCTCCTCCTGTTGCTGGTCAGCTACTCGAGCATGTTGGCCTCTTTGATTGTTTTTACATACCTTTTCTACATGTCCCTTCTGATTGCATGATCTACATTGAATGCTAGTTCTCTACCAACAATGTTATTGAAAGTATGACGTCTTCTTGCAGTATGGACATTGAGGAAATTTTCCTCTTCTTCAATCATCTTTGCTAGGCTCACCTTCCTTCTTGTTCTTCTTGTTCCATTACTGCTTCGTCCCTTTGCCATCTTGCTGACTTTTGTTTCTGTCTTTTGCTTGAAAAGCACCTTCTACTGCTTCCTCCTTTTGAATGGCTCTTCTTTGCTCTTGTGCTTGTAAGGCATTGATCAGTTCGGGCAAAGTGAATTGAGAGAGAGATTTCTTGAATCTTCAAGTGAGGAAATCTTAGCTTCAAACCTTTCAGGTAACTTTACCAAAACTTTCTCTATGACTCTGCTATCAGGTAATTGTTCTCCAATCAACCTGATTTTATTCACAGTATCTAAGAATTTGTCAGAATACTCTTGGATGTTTTCTGTGTCTTTCATCTTAAGGAGTTCAAATTCTCTCATAAGGTTCAAGACTTGCATCTATTTTGTTTTGTCATTTCCTTTGAAAACCACCTTGAGAGCATTCCAATCTTCCTTTATAGTTTCGCAAGTCATAGTTTTTGTCAACACTGCATCAGAAATTGCTGAGTAGATATACGTAAAGACTTTTGATCTCCTTTTGACTGCATTCCTATGGGCTCTCATTTTTGCAATTGTTGGATTTTTAGACAATTTCGGAATAGGATCATCTTCTACCACAACCCAAAGATCACTCTAGCTACCAAATAGGACTTCATTTTGACAGCTCAAATTTGGCAGTTATCACCAGTAAAATTTGGAGGATTGGGCAAAAAGTTGATTCCTAGCATTTCGATGTTGAAGGTTTAATTGTGTAATTTTATACTTAAAAAGGGATTCTTACTAGATTCACTCACTGTCAAAAGAAACAGACCCTTTAAATTTTGACTCTTGATACCACTTTGTCGGTAAAATGAGTATGAATAAGGATATCAAGACTTGTATTGAGGGTTGGAAAATGAGCTAAGTTTCTTCACTAATCATCACCCCTATTTATAGTGTTTACAAGAGAACAAACCAACTAACAATTTTCTAAAAAATATCAACCAAACTACTTGATAACATGATCAAATTTTGACTAAAATATTTGCTAATGAACCAAAATAATATTTAGTTAACAAATATCCTAACAACAACACTTATTTAACTAATAACTAATTTATTCTCATATCAAAAAACTAATCTAGAAAATCTGTAAGAAATGCTGGCAAATCTCAACATGAATCCATTCATGTTTTAATTTCTGCTGATATTTTATATTTGATATTCTATATTCATGCAGCTATCGTGCTCCAGGAGACACAAGAAGGTCCTACAGCTATAAATGCCAAGGGCATTCAAGCTGTTGATACAAAAGTTTCATTTAATAAAAATACAATTGAAGGTTCTTCATCACTTGCAAGAGCTGACGATGTGGGTGCCATATGTATGCTTTTTCTACGTAGCTTATTCCATTTAATGGAAAATATATATTATATGACTTAGTTGTATGTTTGTACATTGTCTCAGTGATGCCAACTATTTTTGCAGGTGATAAAAATGAATCAAGAGAACCACTAATGGATTCATATGAAGCTAATACAGATGGAGTGGTCGAGACTAGAGACTACATTTATCGTGGCAAGTCTATACGGAGTCTCTTATAGTTTTTGCATCCTTTTCTTAGCTGAATTTAGTAGTACACTTAATTTAGATGTTGCGGATATGTACTGAATACATGGGAATGAAACTGTTACCGCAGATCATGACAATATACCAATACGAGCAGTTATTGTTGAAGCCAACATCAGTACATCATGTGAGCTGCACAAATATACTGACCATTGTCCGCATCACACAAGTAATTACCACAATGGTTGAATACGAAATTGGACGGTGTCAAAACAATAAAACTGCTAGTGGTTTGCCGCTAGAAAAGTTAGAAGGGTCCAATTATTGACTGACCTTCTGGGTGCAAATGGCAATTTAAGATGTGGCGCAAGAGAAACTGAGCTCCACGAGTCTTCTAAGCTAGGGAATGCTGGTTTTGAAGGTTACATTGATCCTAGCAATGGCAGCGATAACTGCATCTCTGATCCTATTGGAAATACTAAGTCGATTGGGGAAGAAGGCGAAAGAAATGTTCCAACCACCATGGCAGTAAACACCAAGGCTCCCAGGAGAGATACTGGAAAATCCATTATGATGGTAGAAGTCCCTGATTTAAAGTGAATGCTTCTGCTGGTGATGGAATCCTCATTGGTACAAAGACTGAAAGGTTGAGGCAGAGATATAGCATGAGTGCATGAGTGCTGCACTTGTTATGGAAAACAACATGCAGTCTCAAATGCTGCATTTTGGTACTCATCCATCTTTGGTGAGACAACTACAGTATCCTTCATAAGCTGAGAAATTGGGGGGATTTTCAATCTATTGAACAGACAGATCAAAATCGTGCTCAATTGATACGTGCAGCACTGAATCCACTGGCATTTCTGAACAATATGGCTGAGCAGGATTTGATATTTATTTTCAACATGAGTTTTGATAAGAAAACTATCAAACAAGCAATGCAAGTGCTAGGAAGTCTGTAATGCATTTTGGAAAACCACTTACACCGAATCAGTTGGATAGATCTCAGAGAAGAGGCCACTATTTGATGTCAATGAAAGGGTTGCACATAAGGCAATGGTAATCCCTTTTAACCTTCATTTGCATATTTATTAAGTAAATTTCATGCATTATTAGTGTAATCAAATCCTATTTATGTGACCGACTTTACTTTCAGGATTTCCTTCAGCTTGGTCTCACTAGAGAAAACTCTGATGTTCAACTGCTAGCAAAGTAGCATTCTGAAAGAAGAAACACAGATGTTTGAGCAAGTTCGAATGCCAAAGTGACCTGTAGCAGGGCAAGCGGGCTTCTCGAGATACAAGACAAAAGGACATTCAAGCAGTTCATGAAGGAGCTTCCTAACGTCCCTAACTATCGGGGTATCAATACACAAAGTGGGATTACTAAGGCAAGCAATTGCCTAGGAGCAGCTAAGGGAAACTCTACTGGCTTCTCGCGCATAGGAAGAGGCCATTTGCAATTATTCTAGGGGGGCATAATCGACTCAACAGCATTTACAAAGCTTTTGCACAAAACCAGCACAAACAGCATGGCAGAGTGCGAGTTCCTGCTACTAATTCTATAAGGGCCGGTTTACAATGCAGCGAACCTGTGGACCCTTTGTTGGTATCAAGAGCTACCAGAATGCCTTTAGAACTTAGATTTCAACAGAAGCTTGCTGTTGAGCAACATAAAGCTAAAACTATTAGTGATATTAAGGCAGATGAGCTCAAGCGAGATTCTGTACACGTTATTTTCTCCCTAGAGAAGCTCTTTGGTCCTCAGAGAAGCTCTTTGCTGCTTGCAGTTATTATCCTAGGCTCAGCACAAATGTAAGATATGATTTCCTTTTGGACCCAATTCATCCAAGGGTAGATTCTGGCGTTGGTGCATCTCATTCTGTCCTCAACTAAAGCTCAAGGCCACTGTCAGCTGCTTTATCTGGTAAATGTCAACTTGCTAAAGCTTCTTCTAATTTACTATTTCCATTTTTTATTTAGTCACCGCCACCTTAAACTTTTGAATATCTTCGATGGATGCTTGTTGTTTAGGTCAAATATCTGTCGGGCCTCCAGAGCAAATGAAATCAATTGAGGAGGAACCACAGAAGAGTGGTTATGGCACTGGTTTAAGCCCTTGTTCCTCCTGTGGCATGGGCAAGCAAAAAGCAACCCTTCATGCTTCAAATTCTATTATGTGTTCCCAGAAACATCACAGACTTGAAGGTGCATGGAGGTTCAACTTGGAGGCCAACAACATAACTATAGGAATTGGGCCCCTGATTAGAGCGTCCTCGGAAAGGGAATGTGGTTTGAATCGGAAACCTGTTGATTTTATCTTCCCTGAAGTAGGAAATGAATACACAGTATGTTCAAGGGATTTGAAATTTCAAAAGAGGAATTCATCAATTGAGAAGCCTCTAAGTATTCAACGTAATGGTACAAGGAAGCAAAGGGCTCCGAAGGCTATGCCTGGGACTGGGCATGTATAGATTTATGCCACTTGGGAGCTGCAAATTGGTCTTCAACCGCATCACGGTCAGGTTCTCATTTCATACTTATACCTGATATTAGATCCTAGAGGTTTTTGGAATTAGAATTTTCATCGAACTTTGCTGGATTTAGTAGTTATCAAATTACACAGCCAAATATCTATCAATGTTTTTCTATTCAATAACTTTCTTGGTTGCATTATAGATACAAGCATTACCTGACTAGGACTTAGAATATTTGGTTGTGTATATATATTTTGCTGAGTTATACATGCTTGTCCTGATTAGGTTAATGATTTTTACTATTGATTATAGCGTGTGTATAAATGATGGTTGGTACGCTGCTTGATTCATGATGTCTGACTTGGTACGCAGAAGCCAGATGAACACGGGCAAATTTTAATATACCCAAACTTAAATACACATCTTAAAATATTTTAAAATTTTGTAAGGGCAGGAATTTAAACTTACAAAGAGTAGTGTTTTCCAAAATTGTCTTAGATGATTTACATTTTGGTGCTTCTTACTTTTTGAAACTCTCTAATATACCCACACTAAGCATGATAATAGCGTAATCATAGAGGAAAAAGTTATCATATTCAATAAACATGCTGTTGATATTCCTAATGTACCCACACTAATTATGATATATAATAGCTTAACTATGGAGGATAAATTGTCATATTCAATAAACATGCCGAAATAAAAGGTCTCATATAGTCTTACTTTCCTATCAAAATACTAATTCCTACTTCCAAATCTTAACATATCAAATTAGACCAAATTTTTCCTCTCATTGAATATATCATGACTATAAGTGGAATTAAATTAGAACTCTACCAAATTTGAAGCTACCTACCATTGCATAACGTAAAGGATTGAACCTAGAAGTCCAGTGTGAGGGCCTCAAAATTTTATTTTTATTTAAAAATGTATAATAATATTTATATTATGTTTATTCACTAAAATATTAGTGAAATTTTACTTTGAGTTATTATTTTCCAATTTAGAGAATTTTTCAAGAATTATTTGTCGGTGTTTGGTTTCGGCCAGTTTAAGCCTCGATTTTTGTTCCGAAGCGTGAATAGTAACTCTAAGATAAAATCGAGCATATGTGGAGATATTATAGAGATACATTTAAGGTTTGATAGTGTCGGAATGAGAAAAACCAGTAAAAGTTAGAGTGTCGGGCGTCGACGTGACAAAAAGTGGAGTTTGACCACTTTTTCCCCAATTTAAAGAGAACCACAGCTTTTGTCTCCTTAAAGTCTTGTTTCTTGCTTCTTGTTGTTCCATTTTCAGCCAACCTTGGAAGCTAAAGAGAGAGAGAGGGCTGAGACTAGAGAGTGAGAAATAGAGAGAGAAAACAAGAAAATTCTTCAACTTCATCTTCTTCCTCCATTTCTTGAAGTTTCAAGACTCCATTGAAGGCATTGCTTGTGTTTCTTCTTCCTTGGCTGCCGTGAGAGAGAGAGGGAGAGAGAGAGAGAGTGGTCCGAGAGTGGGAGAGAGAAAGAAAGAGGAAAGAAAGCTTCCTTTTGCTTGTCATCTTCTTGTTTTTGAGTTTTGAGGAGGAAACGACCAACTTCAATCAAGCGAATCCTTGGAAAAACTTGAAGGATCTTGAGGTGTCAAAACTTGGAATATCATCCGTGGATGGAACTGCATTAGATCCTCCTTGATCTTACTAGATCTAAATAGATCTTGAGGTATAACGCTTAAATCTCTTAGTTTTAGCTTTATTAGTATTAGATCTGTCAGATTTACGGTATATTTTGCTAGAAATGCTTATGTTTGGAACATTTGAGTTGGGCTCTTGAATTCCCAACTTAAGTAGCTGACTTGAGGTGACTTTTAGGTAACAGACTTGAGAACCTGATTATGGTTGTGATAGTTATTATGAGATGAGATTATTTTGTGGTTAGAATGTAAGATTGTTGTTGAAAATTTTGAAGAAGAAGTATGAAGGTTGGCCGAACCTCACTTGGAATGTTATGATATTTGATTTCAAAATTTTACGATGTTTCTTGGAGAGATTTTGTCTAAATAAATATGTGTAATGTTCATTTATGAGTATATGCCTAAATGGAGTTAAAATCTTGAACTTTAATGGTGAAAAGTTAAGTTTTCACTAAATTTTGGAGTAAATGTGTTATTTGGACAGATTTGAGGGTTTGAAATGTTTTATCTATTTTTCATGAATTTTGTACATTGAGACTTAGTGAAAAATTGTTCTAAACATGTGTTAGAACCTTGATTAAAAGTTTAGTGTTGAGTTTAAATTCGAATGGGTGATTTTAGGGGTGAAAAACCTCACTTGATTTCCTTGTTCTAAAACTTTTGAAGCGGCGAATAGGGAGTATATCGATGGAGCATTTTATTTTAAATGATGTAGCGATCTTAAAAAGAGTCTTTTGTGATATTTTATCATTTGAAATGAATACTTTTTACTCGAGGAAATTCAAGGAAAAACCTTGATCAAATCAAGGAATAAGTGTAATTTGATTTGGTTAACAAATGGAGGAGCGAAACTCATCCATTTTCTTTATTAATTTTTGGAAGTGTGGAAGGTTTTGAAACCTAGCCAAATTTGGAATCCGAACCTTGCTAATTTGGTGAGTTTCCATACTTGTTACGTGATTATGTGAATTTGATTTAAATTGTGCTTGGTTAAGTGATTTGATGTGAAAAATTTGGTTTAGCAAACCATCAAATGGAGTAGTGTGTATTTTATTGCACTTACTTATATTTGAATGGAAATAATTGTGAAAGTGTTTTGTAGTGACTTATGTGCGTGTGAAATTTCGGGAATTCCTATGACCTATCGGTAAGTCATTCGACTCGAGTCAGTAGGCTAAGCTCAGGTCGAGGAGAAATGACGAAGGCATAGGGTTATTTATGTGATGTGTGCTCTGGACTTGGCGTATGGACTTGTTCCTTATGGAAGAGCAATAATTAATTTATGTGTGACTGAACGGGATGAAGTGCTATACCTATTAGGGCGGGAGTCACTTCTTTGTCCGTATCAGTTTTCATGTGATTGAACGGAAGAAAGTGCTACGCCTGCAAGGGCGGGAGTCACCTCTTAGTCTGTATCAGTTACCATTTATGTGTTTGAAATCGGGGCCGGTGGAGGTTTTGGTGGAGTAAGGAGTAAGTGAAAGTCTATATGGTTTATACTTGTGAAAGTTGATGGAGTGTCAACTACTTGGAACGTGATCAAGTTTCGTGGATCTTGACTTCTGAGAGCCCCCGTATCCGACCTTTGTGTTGTTAATTGCTTTCCTTATTTGTTTATTTTTAAACATGAATTTGAAGTGAAATATCATATGTATTATGTGCTTTGCATGCCCTTTTGGAACTCACTGGGCTTTTAGCTCATTCTTTCAAATTTGTTTTCCTTATCAGGGACTGAGAACCCGAGTGAAGGTGCCAACCATTAGTACTAGGGTTTACTTTTGCTTCTGGCTTGAGAGACTTAAACTATGAATTTGGAGTATTGCAATGTGAACTTGAATGTATGATTATGTTATGTTCAAACCCAGCTAAAGAATTTGTATTGGGAAAAGAGTTAGATAGAAACGCAAGAGAGGGAAGGGAAAAAAGAGAGAGAGAGAGTCAAGAAAGAAGAATGAGAATATTTCAGATAAGAGAAAGGAAAAAATGAGTACAACTGACAACACACCAGATAGTTCTTTTCTTCTGCTATTTATACACCTGTCCTAGCTTATTGCTTACGCCACAACTTCCTATCATAACCGAATGGTTCCTCCCTAACTAACTGCCAGCTCATCAACCATTGCCAGCTCATTAACCACGGATCCCAGCTAGAATTGATAGTTGATCATAGTTGATCATCAGGACATAACATTGCCTCCCCTTCAAAGAATCCTAGTCTCTAGGATTCAAGGTCTAAAAGAAGGAAACTGGGCTTGAATAAAGGACCAATCCTCCCATGTAGAGTCATCCGCATGCATGTTCTCCCACTGCACCAACACCTGCTCAACCTCTTGGCCATTTCTGTATATAGTTCTCCTATCGGTAAGCACTAGGCATTCTAAACTCCCTTCTTCTTACTTGGGGTAGTGTGGGGCTGGACCTGGCACTTTCGAGCACCCTTGGAGAAGGGAAACATGGAATACTGGTGTACTAGACAGCCCTCCTGCAACTGAGCTTGTGCCACCGCTCCAATCTTTTGTTCCACTTGATAAGGGCCATAGTACTTGGCAGACAATTTTAAATTTTTCCCGAAGCACTGGATGTTTGCTCTGAAGCTTCAGAACCCAATCTCCAACCTCAATTTCCTATCCCTTCCTTTATCAGCCATTTGTTTCATCCTATTTTGAGCTGGCGATAGGTTCTCCTTAAGTAAGGCATTCCAGCTCACTCTCTCTTTAGCCCAATCATCCACAGCAGCAGCAAATGTTTTTCCAGGTAATATGGTCAACTGAGTTGGTTTGTACCCATAGAGAGCCTGAAATGGGGTCATTTGTAGGCTGGTGTGATAATTCGTGTTATACCACCACTCGGCTGAGGGTAACCATTTCTTCCATTTGCTTGGTTGCTGCATGCACATACTTCTGAGGTAAGTTTCTACACACCTGTTGACCCTTTCTGTTTGGCCGTCAGATTGGGGGTGATATGCAGAAGACAAACTCAGTTCTGTTCCTAACATTTTGAAGAGCTCCTGCCAAAAAATGCTGGTGAATGCTTTATTTCTATCCGAGACAATACAAGATGGCAACCCATGGAGTTTAAAAATCTGATCAAAAAAGACTTCCGCTACACTCCTTGCAGTATAATGAGAGGTCATGGGAATAAAGTGCGCATATTTGGTCAGTCTATCAACCACTACATAGATGACATTACAGCCGAATGACTTAGGTAGTCCCTCTATGAAATCCATGGAAATCTATTCCCATGCTTGGTCTGGAATAGCCAAAGGTTGCAACAGTCCCGGATATGGGCAATTCTCAGCTTACTTCTATCACAAATGTCGCACTTCTGAACATAATTTTCTACATCTTTCTTCATATTAGGCCAGTAAAGGTAGCTTTTCATCCCCTGGTAAGTGCCTTGAATTCTAGAATGACCACCCCAACAAGTGTCATGGAAACAGGCAATCAACTTCCTTCTAAGATCAGTCATTGAGCCCACCGTAATTCTACCTTTATACCTTATCACTCCATTGCTGTAAGTATAATCCGTGTGGGCTTGTGTATCTGCAGCTAGAGCCAACAATAATTCCTTAGTGTCGTCATCCCCATTATAACTTGCAGCAACCATAGACAACCACTGTGGTTTGATTGTTGACACCGCATGTATCCCACCCTCCTTAGCTCCTTCTTCCTTCCCTGATAGTGCATCCGCCACGATGTTTTCCTTCCCTCTTTTGGCTACAGAAATGGTAGCCAAGTTGATGGCTTCCCTCTTTTGGTAGTCAGCCCCACACTACCCCAAGTAACAGAAGAAGGGGAGTTCAGAATCGGCCCTACTGCGCTTACTGATAGGAGAACTATATACAAAAATGGCCAAGAGGTTGAGCAGGTGTTGGTGCAGTGGGAGAACATGCATGCGGATGACTCTACATGGGAGGAGTGGTCCTTTATTCAAGCCCGTTTCCTTCTTTTGTATTGTATCTCATAATCCATTCCCATCAACTTGGCTAGCCATTTCTGCTGTAGGGGAGTCGTAATTTTTTGATCAAGCAAGTATTTCAAACTTTCATGATCAATTTTAATTATGAAATGTGCACCCAGTAGATAATGTTTCCATTTCTGGACTGCAGTTATTAATGACAGCAATTCCTTTTCATAAATCGACAAGGCCTGGTTTTTCTTCCCCAATACTTGACTCATGTAAGCAATGACTCTTCCTTATTGCATCAAAACAGCTCCTATGGCTGTTTGGCTTGCATCAGTTTCCAGAATAAATGGTTGGGAGAAGTCTGGTAATGCTAAGACTGGGGTGGAACTCATGGCGGCCTTCAATTTCTGGAATGCTTCTTCAGCTTTCACATTCCATGAGAATTGCTCTTTCTTAAGCAACTCAGTGAGAGGTTTAGCAATCACCCCATATCCCTTGACAAACCTCCTATAATAACCCGTTAGCCCCAAAAATCCTCTGAGTGCTTTGATATTGGCAGGAGTGGGCCAAGAAAGCATAGCTTCAATCTTTGCTGGATCGGCGCACACACCTACTCCAGTAACTATATGTCCCAAATACTCTACTTTATCCTGGCCAAATGAGCACTTGGACATTTTGGCACAGAGTCAATGATCTCTGAGCATTTGTAATACTAAGGATAGATGGTGCGGTGGGTAAAAAATTGGGCTAAAAAATCGTGATATCATCAAAAAAACTAGAACGAACTTCCTGATATAAGGTTCAAATATGGAATTCATTAAGGATTGAAAGGTGGCTGGGGCATTTGTTAAGCCAAAAGGCATAACAAGGAATTCATATAAACCGGAATGTGTTCTAAAAGCTGTTTTTTGGATATCAGCCGGGTCCATAAGAATTTGGTGGTATCACGACCTGAGATCAATTTTTGAAAAATTTTTGGCTCCATTGAGTTCATCAAGCAAGTCATCTATTATGGGTATAGGAAACTTATCCTTGATTGTTAGGCTGTTTAATTGTCTATAATCAATGCAAAGTCTCCAACTTCTATCCTTTTTTTTTTAACTAAGAGTGCTGGAGAGGCAAAAGGGCTGTGGCTTTTTTTGATGATGCCAGCAGATAGCATATCCTGAACTTGTCTTTCAATTTCTTCCGTTTTCTGGGAATGGGGGGTATCTGTAAGGGGGAATTTTGAATGGCTTGGCATCAACTTTAAGAGGTATTCTATGGTCATGAGTTCTAGATGGGGGTAATGTTTTCGGTTCAGAGAATACATCCTCATATTTGGCCAGCAATTCAGTAAGAGAATTTGGTACAGTAGTCACCTGAGAGTTGTGGACCTTCACTATGCAAGATTGTTGCAAAGATCTCCTGATCCGACGTCTAATAATTTTGCCAGTAGATTTCCCTTGGTGCAGCTTCACCTGAGCAGTGCTGGTATCACCCTTCAATTTCACCAGCTCCCCTTCCTTGTCAAAAGTGACCTGCAGTTCCTTAAAGTCAAAGGTCAGTGGGCTGTAAGATTTCATCCAGTCAACACCAATGATCATGTCGTGGGGCTCAAGGTCTAGAACAAATACATCATGTACGAATTGATGTCCTTGAATTTCCCACTTCATCTGAGGTACCCACTTGTCACACTGCAAAATTTTCCCATCTGCTATTTTAACTCTGAAAGGGCTATGCTGCTTGATTTTCTCCGGGTATAATTGGGCAATTGCTGACTTAATGAAGCAATTAGTACTGCCCCCATCTACCAATATAGACAGCTGATGATTTCCATATAACCCATTCATCATGATAGTGCTGGAAGTGAATTCACCAGAAACAGCATGCAGGGCCAACATTAATCCTGTTCCGCAGGAATGCTTTTGTATTCAATAATTTCGTCTTCCTCTTCCGCCCCTATTTCTTTCTCCACAGCACTGTCCTCCACAAGTAGCATGTGAATTTCCTTATTTCTGCAACTGTGGCTAGGGGTAAATTTATCCCCACACTTGAAGCATAGGTTATGGTCCTTCCTATATTGAAGTTCTCAGAGGTAAATTTTCTTGAAAATTGGCTGAGGATTATGCTTCTTGCTCACATCTTCATTGTTCTGCTGGTTGGGCTTCTTATAACCTTGATTACTGTTATTGGTAGGCTACCTAGGTACGTTGGAGTTTAATGATGGAAGATTCTTGTAAGTTGCTTTTCCTTGCTTGGAAAGCACTTCCAAGAGATGCTCTTGCCATCTAGCCTTTTCGAATGCCGATTGAAGCGAATTTGGTTTGTGCATCTTGACCTAGCCTTGATTTCATCCTTCAAGCCACTCAAGAAACGAGACATAGATTGTGATTTTGAACCTTGACCATTATTAGAGCTCAGTTCCTCAACCTTTCCTGGTACAACAACACAGATGAAGTTTGTTGTAACTTGCTAAATTCTTCTATTGCATCCCCTTCTCCTAATTCCCCAAACCTCCTGCAAATTTCCTCCTTGAACTCATTCCAATCAACTACTCCTTTATCTCTCCGGAAGTTTTGATACCAGAGATCTGCTCTTCCTTCCAGACGCCAACTCTAATTGATTGTCCTCTGATTGAATAGGTGAAAAATTTCTCACATTTCGCACCCAATCTCTAGGATTATTCCCACTAAATTTAGGGAATTCCAATTTTGGAACACCTACTGATAGTTGATTCCCATGGCCTTGAATAGAATGGGTTCTCTCCGCTCCTTGATGAGGATTTCCCAAGATTCCTCTGTCTCCATGCACATTCCTTACCAAGGCGCTAAATTGACTATTCATATCAGTCATGAAAGTCTTCATCTCAGCTCTATTGGCCTCCAACAATGCCTTCACGTCCTGAAAGGTATCACTTACCTCTTCCAAGGCTGGAATCAAGAATGGTCTGAATTGTGCTTTTACTTACGAACTCTTCAAAGCTCTTCATTCTAGTTCCTTCCCATTGTTCCTAAGTCGATAATCCGAGGACCACCAGCTCATACCACAAGTATGTTCAAACCCAGCTAAAGAATTGTATTGGGAAGAGAGTTAGATAGAAACGCAAGAGAGGGAAGGGAAAAAAGAGAGAGAGAGAGTCAAGAAAGAAGAATGAGAATATTTCTGATAAAAGAAAGGAAAAAATGAGTACAACTGACAACACACCAGATAGTTCTTTTCTTCTGCTATTTATACACCTGTCCTAGCTTATTGCTTACGCCACAACTTCCAATCATAACCGAATGGTTCCTCCCTAACTAACTGCCAGCTCATCAACCATTGCCAGCTCATTAACCACGGATCCCAGCTGGAATTGATAGTTGATCATAGTTGTTCATCAGGACATAATAGATTAAGTACTCTATGTATTTTGGGATTTCAAGATTTGAGCAATGAAGTTGTGAGTTGTCGTCTAGCTTAGATTTGTGATTTCATTTTGGTTTGATGAGTTAATGATCGTTTGTGAGAGTGAGTCCTAGCGAGAGTTAGGCAGGAGGTCCACCAATACCTTAGGGTACACCTTAGGGAGAGGTGAGGCTATCACATCCAGTATAGGGAGTTTGGATCTGTTAACATGTGACTAAAATTTATTGAAAAAGGGAACAAAAATAAAAATAAAAAACAACTTTAGTTGCAATGATGGAGAAAGACTCATCGATGAATGACCTAAGATAACTTGTATGATTCAAAACGTTTCTATCGGTCTTTCTAAGTACTATAATGTTGTATTTTTATATTTATTTTTATCTATTTGTTATTTTTATGATTTGAATAGTTTGATTGGCACCTTGCTTACGTGCATATTACTTGAGTACGAATTATGGACTCTTTGATTTAACAAATGAACTTTGGGCCTATTTGGCAAGTGAGTTTTTTGGGTGTTTGTCTAAAATTTTATTGTAGTTTATAGTAGAATTTATTAAAAAAAATTATCAGATGTGTAAAAATTTTCTGTTTTTCTTCTTTTTCTCCTTCTTTCTTTTTCCGTTTATTTCCTCTACTTTTTTCTCCCCCAACCCATTTTTTTTTCCTTCTTTATCTCCATCTCTTCCTCCTCCTCCCTCTCTCTCCTACTCTCCTCCCTCCTCCCTCCCTTATTAGTCTATATCTGCTTATTAGCGTGAGATCAATGGCGTCATGCTAACATTTTCTTTTCTTGATGCTGCTGATCGTGATGATGATTCATTATCAATAGCATCAAACGCGCCAGAAAATGCCCAGAAATCATGGAATACAAATGGACCAGTACTCATAAGCATATTAGGCTGATTATTCTCAAGAAAACCATGATTTTGTACAAGAAATCTCATTCATCATGACCCTCTTCGTTTTTCCATCAATATTTTCTTCCTCAGCTGTATACATCACAACAACCCTTATACTAGTATATCTAAGACCAAATGATTCAAAATGTCACCAAACTCTTAATTTTTATCACTTTTCGTCATTTTATCTAATTCAGGAGCTAAAGTGGATTGGAAAATTGTGCACGTGCTATTCATGAGCATTTCTAAAGTGCAAAAATGTCTTAAAAATCTCTGAGAGACAATTTGAAAAGAGAAAAAAAATGTTCCGAGGGTCAAAATGGTTGCATCACATAATTAGGGACTTCAACTAAGTTACACATAAGTCCTTAACCTATGTCTAATTTTCAAAACAAAGGTCCTCCATCTTTTACACATCAAAATAAAGGGACCTCTGAAATTTATAAAACAAACTGGTAAATCAATACTCAAAACTCATCACATGAGAAAGAAAATGAGTCTAAAAAATCCCATGTTTAAATTTGACCATCCAACTGCACCAGCGCATCATTACCATGACTTCTCAAACCTCCACCATCTGTATCTAAAAACTCATCAAACAACCCATCAAGCAAAAAATAAATAAATACAAACCATGAGATGCCCAAATCTCACCAATCAAACTGCTTCACCGTAGAAAGAACCAAAAAAATTTTTAAAAAATTATCCTATGAAAAAAAAAGGTATCCCATGCCCAAATCTCAATACCATCAATAGGCCCACCATGGCCATCATAACCTCTAATTTCACTAGTGTCATGCCTCCCAAAAAAAAAAAAAAAAAAAAGAAAGGTGCATTTCCCCTGCCCCCCTCTCCCAATCAACACCATTTTTTTATTTTAACTCTCTCTAGCAACGAATCTAGATTTAAGCTCCTCCACCACCATTTTTTTAGGTCAAAAAATAGAAGAAGATATAATGGATCTCGAATTCACGCTATCCTCGTCAACAAAGTCTTCCTGTTGTTGAATCCTGGGAGGAAGGGGAAGTGGGCGGTGCTACCGTTGCTCTTCTCTAGGATGGAAGAAGATGGAAGCTATGGTAGAGGGTGGTCATTTTGCTGCTTTTTCTCCCAAAACAATGGGGTTTTGGGGTTTGCATATGTGGTTCAAGGCAGAAACTTTCTTTTTTTCTTTTTTTCTCTTGACATTTGAAAGCCTTTATTTAGTAACATCTTTCCCAAGTTTGTATCCTCATTACGTGGAATAAAGAAAGGGCATCTCGAAATAAGTGAGAAGCGTAGAATGCAATTAACCTTTTTTTTTTTCCCTAATTTTGCTGTAACCTTTTTTTTTTTTTTTTGCAATTTTGCCATGAAAAACATAGGCATGCAAGCCACATGTTTGCATTTTCATTCACCTAAATGCTTGAATCAGACCAAATGATCAAATAACTACACAATTGAAAATTGAATAACATTTTTGGCTATAAAAAAGTTTTAGTGATCAAATAGAATTGCAGAGAAAGCATACACAATGGATATATGTATTCTCACCACATTACTTGTGACCAGATCTTGCTGTAGAGATCTAGTTGTGACCCGATTTGGTCATCAGAAAGGAGAGGGATGGATGGCAAAATGAGAAGAGGAGAGGTGGAAAGGGGGGATAGAGGGAGGGGAGGGGAAGAAAAAGAGGTAGTGGTGGTGGCGGAGGAGAGGAAGAAAATGGTGGCACTAGCAGTGTAGCAGTGGCATCGGTAGCATCACATTAGCAATGGGGTAGCAGGAGGAAGAAGGAGAGAAAGAAAGAAGGAAAAAAGATAAGGAGGGAAAAAGGAAAAGAAGGAAAAATCAAAAAAAGAAAAAAATTAGCAAAAGATGGACTACTGGTGCTATAGCAGGTCAAAAAGTACAATTTCACTTAATTTGAACAACAAGGGAATTATGTAGACATTTTTAAATGATGTGGGTTCTCCCTAACTTTCATCTGAAACAAAGGGAGTTTTACTTTATTTTACCCATAAAATTATCTTTACACCTTTATAATTGTTTCATCAATTTTAACATGCATGAATCAACATCAATTTTATAATTGACAATTTTTTCAATATTATCTTAGATTAAATCTATTGTTCATGTACATGTGCAATGCACGTTCTTTTTTCTAGTTTTGTAAAGGAGGAAAATTGAATTTTATCCCCTGTAGTTATGTGGCTGTTTGGCCTTCGTGTAGCACTTGGTAGATTTATGCTCATCCTGCATGGGAAAATGGGGGGTTGGAAAATGGTGATGCCTCGTACTCCAAAAGAATGGAAGTATGAAATGCTAGAAAAGTCCGTTTTTAACTTCAAGTGCAACATACGTGAAGGAGAGGTTTAGATTTGGATTTTGGATGGACAAAAGACCCCCGATATCTTTTATGCGAACCATTTTTTTTCCAGGCATTTAATGCAAAATCATGCTTTTCTTCAACCTTGTGCAAGTCTCCTCCGTCCAAAAAGGGATTCTTGATTATACACATGATACTCTTTTTTTTTTTTTCCCTTTACTTTTTTCTTTAACATCCTTTTAGGATTCTCAATTTTTATTTTGAGAAGCCAACATTAGAATCCAAAAGCTAGGTATGTTGTAACCTATGATTTGTTAAGTGTGGCTTTGTATCCCACATCGGATATTTTATAGTCCTTTCTCGTGGTTATAAATAAATGGGTTTAATTGAATTTAAAGCAAGCTAAAGGGCATCGCCTATGCACCATGGACTACCAACGTGCATTAGGGCACTAGTCAAGAGAGTTTTAGTAGGGCCCATGGCCAAAATTAAGGAGGTTTTGTTGTATCAAACCCAAAGAGCAAATTGGTGGGCTCCTTGGGCCGCTAAACCTTTTTGCTATTTCGCTCTTTTGTGTTTTCTTGATACTTTTGATTTAGAATTATTTCCAACATTTTGTATCTCTCTATACTCTCTTTGTTATAGTAAATCATACCCCTTCGTCTGGACATGGGTCATTTTATCAACCATGTAAATTTGATGCCTCCTCTCATAGATTTATTTATGTTATTGCCTCTCTTGGGTTGTTAAGAACCCTATTGTTTCGCTCATCAATTTCCTCAAACTAGTTCTAACAGACTAGCTCTAACCCAAATGCTCTAGGTTATTTTATTGAGGAGCCTTTTCCTATGTTGTCTATAAATATAGTGGGTTTATGGTGAGATTATGCATTTAACCAAGAGAATCCTTGGTGGCTATTTGGGTTTTTGGGTACGTTCCCTTTTGTAATAGAATTATTTTAGACTCTCTTTGTGTTTTGGTATTAGGTGCTTTTGGATTTAGGAACACTTTCCTAAGACTTTTGTACTCTTCTTCATAATGCATTTTGCTCCTCCTCCCATGGATCGAGGTTAATTTGAACAAACCACATAAATCTTGCACTGTTTTATTTAATTTTGTTTTTTATTTGTCTTTTGCAATTGTCAATAACCCTCACACCCCTGGACCCATAAATTGGTATCGAGCATCAAGTTTCTCGGATTCCCGTGGCAACCATGGCACTACAGAGTAAAGAAAAAGGCCTTATTGGAACTTAGTTGGTTTTGTGACAAAGAGCTATTAGTCCCGGCTGGAACTCGGGAGGGGTTTTGTGGGAGGAGGTAGAGCAAGATTACCTGTTCACAATTTTAACCTTTGGGATCTATTGAGTCTTTTGTAAGTTTTGACTCGCTGGGACCTCATGAGTCTTTCGCATCTCCCCGCCTATTGTGACTTGTTGGGGTTTATTGGGAATTTGGTGACTCGCTGAGATTCACAATCGCCGTGGGAGAAGGTGGAGATATTTAGTTATTTGTCGATGTTGGATACACGCCAAGGTGGAGATTTGTTAATTGTATTTTTGTATCCCACATCCTATTTTATAAAAAAATTTCTCTCTTGGTGATTACTATAAATAAAGTAATTTAAAGCGAATTAAAGGCCAAACCTACAAAATTTCCAACCCACGCGGCTTTGGGGCATCGTACCAAGAGAGTTTTAGTAGGGCTTATGGCCCAATATTAATGGAGGCTTTTAAGGCATCAAATCAAAAGAGAGTTGATGGCCCCTTTGGAAGCCTTTTTGTGCTATTTTGGCTCTTTGTGTTTCTTTCTGTATGCTTTTGGATTTAGGAATTATTTCCTAACATTTTGTATCCCTCTCTTCTGTAGTCTCTTGTTATAGTAAATCTGCTATCACTTTGTCTCCCAGAGACATAAGTTTTCATTTGATTGAACCACGAAAGCTGGGTCACGTAACCGAACGAAGGTTGTT